>OX465244.1:22643716-22832056 GCA_949987775.1 Aproaerema taeniolella | reverse complement strand
TCAAACTCAGAAAAGGCATTTTGTTTCATCAGGACAACGCGCCGGTTCACACTTCTGCTGTTGCACTGGATGCCATTCAACAAGCTGGATTTGAATTAGCGGATCACCCACCTTTTTCGCCGGACCTGGCCCCCAGTGATTTTTATCTCTTTCCAAAACTAATAGAATACTTGCGTGGTAATAGATATGCCGATGATAATGAAGTGATAGAGGCCGTGGAAGGGTTTTTGGAAGGCCAAGAGAAATCATTTTTTTTTAAAGGGTTAAAAATGTTGGAGACACGCTGGACTCGGTGTGTAGATAGAGAAGGAGACTATGTTGAACAACAAATTTTTGTTATTTAAAAAATATATTATTTTCTGTTTCATTATCACTACTTATTGATCACTCCTCGTATATTAATATCCGAAAACAGCATTAAAATTGGTTTATAAATGAACAAGTTATTAGCATTTATATTATCGTAAGGACTAGCTATCTCGTTTTGTGGGGAGAGCTAGCTATCTCGTTTTTACCTACGCGAACAAACGGCGGTGACGTCACATGCTACTGGCATCTCTTTTTCGTTGTATGACAGTGTCCACCTCTATTGAAATTTAATAGCTTGTAACTTTTTTATTTCTCAATAGTTTTCAAAAATTATTTCGGTTTTGGGTTTTGGATTCAGTTCCTTTTTAAGATAAACAATAAAAAAAATTGACAACATCCCTATTGGATTTACTGGACAGTCGTCTCCACGAAGTAACGAACTCTTTTATGGGTCAATGTGTACGCTTCTACAATAACATTCCCATTAGTACTCAAAACTTACCTTTAGAAAATTTTAGGACGATTAAACAAAAACTTTGTTAAAAGGGCTGTTATAGAAATTCTGATTATCTATTCTTCTTCTTAGCGTGTAGGTATAGTCAAGTGTATGGCGAACTTGGCTAACCCTGGTGTCAGAGTTTACAAACCGCAAAATAGCCTCTAACTTAGTTTTAACGACTGTAGTCAATCGAAAACAGCCGGGACCGGCAGCTTAACGTGCCCTCCGAAGCACAGAAACGCTCGTGATAAATAACCACTTTGGTCACCCATCGGGTTCCCTGCCACTGTGTACGTTGCTTTACCTCACTGATCGGTTGAGATCAGCGAGAGCCACTGAGCTACGATTATCTATTAGCAAGCAACCATAGGAATAAATTGCTCAGCTCCAGAGTTATTCAGATACTAAGTCAATTAAAATTAAAAGTAAGAAAATTTATATGACTGACTTAAAAAGAGCGACCCTCGGAGTTTCTTGCCTATTCTTCTCCTGAGGAAGACTGCTCCTTTGCGAATAGGCGCCAAGTCAAAAGTGCTAATGTAATTCACTATTTTGCTGATGTAAATACAGGGCTTTAGGTATTTCTCTTTCAACCTCTCGGGTGGCTAATCAATAAAAATTTTGATCTCCCATACAAAATGCGCTATATGCTGATGAAGTTTGTATGGGAACTCGAAATGTTCAGTTTCATGGACTGATTAACCACCCGAGGTTCAAAGAGAGATACCTTAAGCCCTGTATATCACTGTATTGACATGTTCAAGAAACATTTTATAAAGGCTGACTTATTAATCGCCAACCAAATTCTTCTTACGATACCAAATAACGTTGATTAAACGTAAAAAAATATACGTACGTAGTTGGGTATCTGTGAAATGTATTGCAAATATTTATATTGAAAATTATAAATTATATACGGAGCCCAGGGCATCAGGTTAGGGACCATCCATAAATTACGTCACACGTTAAGGGGTGGGGAGGGGGTCGACAAAGTGTGACATTGTGTGACAAGGGGAGGGGTCATAAGTTTCGTGACGTCACATTTCAAAATGTGTTATGAGTATCAAAACGTGTTAACTATTAATGACAAACTTTACCTACTCAGTCCCAAGCACTCTTTTTACGTTTTTACTTTGTTTGAGACAGTGAGTTTTGAGTTCCAAAAAAAAACAACTACTAAGCACTGCTTTTATTGGAAAATTACAAAAAAATTGAAAATATGCGAAATATGTGACGTCACGCTAGGGAGGGGGGAGTCTTACAAATGTGACCAGCTGTGATAAGGAGGGGGCAAAAAATCATGAAATTCGTGTGACGTAATTTATGGATGGCCCCTTACTCCATTTTTATTGCAAAACTGTACTTGTCAGAGTGCACGCGTGTGGTGACCGTTGCGGTCATCCGTACCTAATGTGTAGTGGTGTAATAAGTGTATTCAAACACAATGTTAATTGTTCATGAATAAAGATCAAACAAATCAAACGATTTTTAACGTCTTAGAGGAGATTTTTTAAAACGCAGAAATACGATCTCACAAATGTTTTTGCAAAATTAAGTGTATTCGAATAGATAATTTTATTTAAACAAAAAAAAATTAGGAAAATTTTCCGGGGACATATTTCACTGGAAAATCATTTAGAATGTTAGTCTGGATTCAGGATTTCAGGGTGCTGAGCTGTTTCTAACATCCTGTATACAGGTTTAAAAAGAACCTCCTAGCTTTATTGAAAATCCTGAATCAGTATCACTTACTGAACACTTTTTTCTTTTTTTAGTTTTTTTTTCCTAAACTAAGACACCACTCGGGCGCACCCCCCTCGCGCTACCCGCACCCCTCGCGTGCCTGGTGTAGGAGTAATGTCTACGTTTACCCAAAAAATGAACTATTCACATTTTTTTTTTCATTTTTTTTTCATAAATGTGTTCTTTGAGTGATACTGGTTCAGGATTTTGAATATAGCCAGGAGGTTTTTTATCACCCAGTATTTAAGTTTAGTTATTTTTTTTACGTGCAATTAGGGTTGCTTTAATAAACAATTTTTCTTTCTTTCTTGTAAACTTAATGTTGTTTCTACCTAGCAATAAGGCTGCCTTGTTGTACACTATGTTTTATGTTCTATTGATTGTGCTGTATGTCCTTGTGTGCAAATAAAGTATATTGTATTGTATTGTTTTATTTATGTGTTGTTTTATTTTATTTACATTTCAACAGATCGCCCTCCGCGCCGTCCGCGAGATGTCACTCCCCGACGCGTGCGCAGAGTTATTGCTCAATGAAATCGACACCAACAACGATAATAACAGAGAAAGGTAACTTTAATGTCCATAGACTTCCATAGACATTATTTTTGTATTCTTCTGCTCTTTACCGTGTAGGTATAGTCAAGTGTATGGCGAACTTGACTAACCCCCGTGTGGTGATCGGTTGAAAATAACACCACCCCATCTCTTTCCGTGGGTGTCGTAAGAGGCGACTAAGGAAACACAAATGAGACCTGCCTCCTATTAATGCACCTCAGGCAACGACACCTCAATTTTTTCTGAATCTGAGGTGTCGTCCTATGGTCTCATGCGGTGTGGTAGGCTCTGTAAAGGGCCGTCTGGTTCGCGACCACCCTCCTACCGAAGTCCGACGCCAAACAGCTTGCTGTGTTCCGTCGGTGCATGGGAGTATCAGTGCCTTTATAAGCATTTTCTAGGTTAACTCGCTCCATCGTCGACCTCATCTATGACCTTGGCCAAGATTGAGGTCAAGAGTTAACCTATCTTATAATTAAAAAAAAAAAGAATAACTCGCAAACGGAAATTTAGTTAATTAATAAATGCAATGTATAGGGAACGCAGCAGTAGCGGTGAATGGGAGTCGTCGCCGAGACCAGAGGAACCGCCCTGGGCAGACACGGACAGACAGGCGGACTGCTGCCGGTATGTATATAGATAAACTGAACAACTTTGTGTATTGGGTGACTAGTAGCAATAACTCTAAAATTAAAAAAAAATGTCGCAATTCCGATATTTACAGCCTATAACTTGCCCGAAAATGTCAAGATAACATACATACGCTCACGCCTACAATCCCTAACAGGGTAGGCAGAGCATCAGTGGTTTAAAACCGCTTGATGCCGTTTGACATAACTTAAGAGTGTTATTAGATGAAACATATTTTATGTTATTTGTAATAAATAATGCATCTTATTTTTAATAGTATTGGAAGTCTACAAAATTGTATTAGGTTAAGCCTGTAATAATAGTTGTAAGTATTTTAAATAAATAAATAAATAAACAACTTCCTAAAGATTCGCAAATTAATCTAAATTCACCCAATAGACAAAGGTAATTGAAGTTGTTGTGTATTTCAGTTCTCTGGGCAGCGGGCTGGCAATGCGGTGTGCGTCGGCCGGCAGCGTGCCCTCTCTGCACATCCCGTTAGGTATGTAGCGTGGTATATGCAACTATGAAATTTTAAAAATAGAGCGGTGTTGTATTATAATAAACTAGCTTTCCGCCCGTGGCTCCGCCCGCGTGAACTACAGGTTATATCGTGCCCAGCTGTGGGATAAAATGTAGCCTATGTCCTTTCCCAGGGTCTAATTTATCTTTGTACCAAATTTCATCAAAATCGGTTTAGTAGTTTAGGCATGAAAGACGTACAGACAGACAGAGTTACTTTCGCATTTATAATATTAGTAAGGATAAGTAAATAAACGCTACACACTCAAAGGCCCACACTAAGGTTTTCCCTTGTGTCGTGGGTCCCTCGGAACATACATAAAGACAGACTCAAACATCCGTGACCCGAGATCGAACATCTGTTTTTTACACAAATGTTTGCTCCGACTGGGAATCGAATCCAGGACCCGTCGATCAAGAGGTAGCGCCTCTACCACTCGACCAAAGCTGCCGTCAGTGTATGTGTGTCTGTCTGTGGCATCGTAGCTCCTAAACGAATAGACTGAATTCGATGTGGTTTACTTGTTTGAAAGCTGACGAAATCTATTTTAAAGTAGTTTAAAATAAATGACATCCAATTTGAAATCCAAATTCAAGTTCAAAGTCTTTATTTGCGAATCACAGGTACAACAAGGTCTTATATAAAATGTGTTCGAGCTCTGTGTTTTGCTAAGAAGCATGCAACATTCATAACAAATATTATAATTAAATTTAATAATCACAAATCATAACTATAATATTCATCCAAGGTGTAGAAAGCCTTGCCATTGAGAAATTGCCACAGTATTGTCTTAAAATTATTTATATCTCTACTAGCTTTTCGCCCGGGACTTCGTTCCCGTGGGAATTTCCCCGTCAATTTTCCAATGTTTTTAATAGTTATTCTGCTATTCGGGACGGAGAGAAATACAACAAATCAAAAACCATGACAATCGGTCCAGCCGTTCTCGAGTTATAAGTGTTGTAACAAACACGACTTTCTTTTATATATATAGATTTTGTCTCAATTCTGATGGTAACTTGTTATATATTTTAGCCAAGATGGCTGACGAGATTTTTCAAAATAATGTCAAAACAAAATGAACATAGCTGCGAAGTGTGTAAAGTCTAACAGAGTTTGGTCTGTATTTCAGAGGCTGCAAGTCGATCGAGTACTTGTCGCCGAGAGCTACCCAACCGGCCCGACGCCACGCAACACAGGTAATAGAAATAACACACACAAAGTGTAGCAAGCTGAAGTGGCAGTGGGCTGGCCATGTCTGTCGCAGAACGAGCGTTGGAGTAGACAGGTTCTCGAATGGAGACCACGTCTTGGCAAACGTAGTGTAGGACGCCCCCCAGCCAGATGGGCAGATGACCTAAAGGAGATAGCGGGTAGTGGCTGGATGAACACAGCGGAGGATCGTGCAAAGTGGCGCACCTTGGGGGAGGCCTATATTCAGCAGTGGACTGCAATACGCTGATATGATGACACACAAAGTCAATATTTTGGGAATTTATTGAATAGAAACACTTTATTTGCCTCTTCTTACTTCTTACCAGCCCATATACGTCCCCCCCTCAGGGCACGGGCTTCCCTTCCAAACACTGTGGGGATTTAGTGCATAGTGCACCACGCGGGCACAGTGCGGGGTGGTGGACCGCTCGTCTTTCGATTTTAACCGCGTGGTGATAGGTTGAGAATAACACCACCCCATCTCTTTCCGTGGGTGTCGTAAGAGGCGACTAAGGAAACACAAATGAGACCTGCCTCCTAGTAATCCATCCCAGGCAACGACACTTCATTTTTTTCTGAATCTGAGGTGTCGTCCTATGGTCTCATGCGGTGTGGTAGGCTCTGTAAAGGGCCGTCTGGTTCGCAACCACCCTCCTACCGAAGTCCGACGCCAAACAGCTTGCTGTGTTCCTTCGGTGCGTGGGAGTACCAGTGCCTTTATAGGCATTTTCTGGGTTAACTCGCTCCATCGTCGACCTCATCTTTGACCTTATGGTCAAGATTGAGGTCAAGAGTTAACCCATCTTATAATAAAAAATAAAAATAAAAAGAATTTTCTTGGACGGGCGGGTTTCATCACGATGTTTTCCTTCACCGTTGAGCAAGTGATAATTAGAAATCCGAACATAAATCCGAAAAGACGAATTTAGTGATACAGGCCCGCACCAGGAATTGAACCCGCGACCTTCGGATTACAAGTCTGGCTCATTACCAACTGGGCTATCACCCTTTATTTGCTTAAAACATGCAAATACTATTAAAAAAGATCTCAGCCGATCAGTGAGGTTAAGCAACGCACAAAGAGGTACGGAATCTGATAGATGACTAAAGTGGCAATTTATCGTGAGCATTTCCGTGCTTCGCAGGGCACGTTAAACTGTCGGTCCCGGCCAATAAACACTCAAATAAAACATTAGACAAAGAACCCGTCAATAGAGTTCTATCTTGACAGATTTATAAAGGATTTCGCTATTTTGCAGTATTCTTACAATAGTGGAAAATAAGTAGATCAATTTCGTGATATCAAAACCTGGAAAAATCTTACCTGCAAAAACTCCTAGTGTAGCGGACAGGTTCAGCAGGCATGTGTAGTAATTAAAAAATACTTTTCTTGACAATAGTGCAGTATATATAATTAAAATAAAGACATATTTACAACAAAGAAAATTGTAGAATCAGTCGAATAGAGAAGAGAAAAATCAGAAGAATAAAAACAAAAGACGATCGCTCCTGGTGTTCCAGCGTTTTTGAAATAGAACACATTGATATGCAAACTCCTTTGCTTCTTTCTTCAACACCTAGGCTTTAGGGAAAACCTCTGAATCTGGCAACACTGAGCAATCTGGCATATGATTGACACTTTTTTTTAAATGAAGTGTTGGCACAAGTTTCGTTATTACTTCCTTGTGTGACAGGGTCAAATAAAAATAAATACAAAGTTTCACAGTTTTAAGTTGAAATTATGAAAATATCGTAGCAAATACATTATCTCCAAATGGTTTTGGATTTGTAAAACATATCAAAAATTTTCCAACCCCAATTGGATAAGGTTAAACGCTCTTAGCCCAGTGGCTCTCATTGATCTAAACCGATCAGTGAGGTTAAGCAACGTACACAAGGGCAGAAAGTGACCGAAGTGGCAATTTATCAATTTATTCCGTGCTTCGAAGAACACGTTAAGCTGTCGGTAATTGTCGATTGACTACAGTCGTTAAAACCAAGTCAGAGGCCATTATGCGGTTTGAAAACTCTGACACTAGTTACTTGACTATACCTACACGATAAGAAGATAGATA
Source organism: Aproaerema taeniolella (assembly GCA_949987775.1). Taxonomy (NCBI): domain Eukaryota; kingdom Metazoa; phylum Arthropoda; class Insecta; order Lepidoptera; family Gelechiidae; genus Aproaerema; species Aproaerema taeniolella. Next base: position 22,824,507 of record OX465244.1, on the reverse strand, counting down.
GATAGATAGATAGGTAGATAGATAGATAGATAGATAGATAGATAGATAATACGTTTCAATGACCAGCAACTTACATAAAACAATACACAAATATAAACAAAGAAAAAACATCAAGGGGAATCGTGATGTGACACGCTGGTCAAGGAAGAGGTCCTGACTCAGCATAGTGTTGTGGTTGGAGCCACAACGCTGATATTCTGTCAGTGCCTTTAAAACTATACGCGCACTTCGTAGAACAAACAAAGAAAAACAGGATTAAGAGTAGGAATATTAGTAAGAAAAGGAAAAGAGATAGATAGTAATAGTTAAATAATGTATAGGTAAGAATTATAGAAAATAAGTAGATAGTAGAAATAATGAACGAAATAATTATGTTAATAAAACAACCAGATAATGAACGAAATAATTGTGTTAGAGGAAGATCTAAAAACCCTCAGAATATATGTCAAACGTGGCATCAAGTGGTTCTGAACCACTGATGCTCTACCACCCTGTTTGGGATTACAGGCGTGAGCGAATTTCACGACATCTGTCTGATCCTTTTTTCGTCTGATCAGTACTTCGCCCGATCCGTTTTTCATCAGATCCTACATTAGTCACTTCCCTTTTTAGTCGTCTCCTTGATTCGTAATATCCTACATTAAGGCGACTACAGCACCTAAATTACGATTTTATGATGCGTAGATAAGCATGACGCACTGCATTAAATCGAAGAAAAAATACTACGGTAATATTCAGGACATAAACTAGATAAGTAGTTTGCTGAAAACATGATTCAGCACTTTTGGTTCGATAGAAAAAGCTCACAAAGTCACCTCTAATACCCAATATTGTGTATCTTTTAAGCTGTAAAAACGACAGTTAAATGCACACAGGAACTTGAATTTGCTATCAAAATGTTCGTAATTGAACACTCTCAATAAGTAGTTAGCGCATTTTTCGATTTAAGCTGTTACCTTTCCATAAATCTCATTTTTCTAACTTTCGAACATGTTTTTACGCACGCATGCTTTCATAGTCCGTAAACTTCGTGTATCGACACTTTTCGCACTGCCGGCCCAGACCTGTTGAGAGACGGAGATGGCAATATTCCTATGCATTAAGCTGATGCTTCTTACTTCAGATCCGTAATTCATCAGATCAAAAGTACAATTTTATCTAAAACTGATTCACAACTAAATAAAATGAAAAATTGCAATAGATAATTATATTCAAAAAATGTCGTCTGCATAAATAATTACTATGATATTCAGAAAGTGTCGTGAGCATAAATTAAATTAAAGTGATTTCAAAATTACATTATGTTTACTTATTTTGTTTGTAATAATAGTACACGATGCAAACTGGCTAATGTAAGATCTGGAGAAAAAAGGAATTGGCCAATGAAGGATCTGGCAAATAACGGATGTACGGTTCAACACCATACATTTATAACTTACATGCGCAGTGCGGTCGCGCGTACCAATTGACCCACATTTACACTTAGCCGAACGCAGCATTTTTCCTATTCTTACAAAATAAGACAGAGTGCATTTTTAACTTGGAGTAAGAGGTCGCCATCCTACATTTTGTACACTTATAACAATAAACTAATTACGGTTGTGATCGACTTTCTCCTGTGCTCTCACCAACATCAACATCCAACTAACTTAACTTCAACTTGATAACTTCAATCTATATTATGTACTAAACCGAACAACGGATCTGGCGAAAAACTGACCTGACAAAAAACGGATCTGACTTTAGTATGATCAGACGAATAAAGGAACAGACACATGTCGTGAAACTCGCGTGAGCGGATGTATGTATGCATGTTTTTTTTTAAATTATAGATCATCTACGGGCTCGTGGTCGTCCCGCCTGGGCCGACTGTCGGCCGCCGTGCCCGACGTAGCGATGGCTCCCAACGCCAACACGCATCTACTTACTGCCAGGGACTATTGTACGCATACCACAGGTAGGGTATCATAAAAGGTGATAAAAAACCTCCTAGCTATATTCAAAATCCTGAACCAGTATCACTCAAAGAACACATTTATGAAAAAAATTTTTTTTTAATATTTCTTCAATGGGAATTTACTTCTACACCAGGCACGCGAGGGGTGCGGGTAGCGCGAGGGGGGTGCGTCCGAGAGGTGTCTACGTTTAGGAGAAAAAAAATTCCCACTGAAAAAAAAAGTGTTCTGTAAGTGATACTGGTTCAGGATTTTGAATATAGCCTAGGAGCTTTTTTTTAACCCTGTATTTCCATATATTTATGTACCTATATTTATGTGTGTTTCATGTATTTATGCATGTTTGTTTGTTTGTTTTCAGAGTACGGCAGTTCTGGAGGCGCGGTCTTACAGTTAGACTTAGGAGACGGAGCTACTCACACGCCTAGACCAGGTTAGTGTAACATTTATATCATACCGATAATATTGCAACATGCTACGGATTTTAAAAATACCCACAAAAAAATTGAATGGCGTAGAGCGTACAGAAGAAAAAGAAGGAAAACACTGTTAAATTGACACATATAGAAAATATTATACACACACGACTATAGACTACAGAGCGTACTATATGCAGTTTGCACTCCATCCTAAACTGGATGTACTAGACAGTCGTCTCCACAAGGTCACGAACTCTTTTATGGGTCAATGTATACGTTTCTATAATAAGATTCCCATGTGTATTCAAAATTTACCTTTTGACAAATGTAAGACAGTAATTAAACAAAAACTTTGCAAAAAGGGCTATTACAAAATTTCTGATTATCTATCAGACAGGCAGCCATGGGAATGAACTGCTCAGCTCTAGAGTTATTTCAGATTTAGTTAAAATTAGTAAATGAGAAAATTTGTAATGCGATTTAAAAGAGCAACCTGAGTTTCTTGCCTGTTCTTCTCTGAGGAAGACTGCACCTTTGCGAATAGGCGTAGAGTCAGTAGGGTCAAAAGAACGAATGCGTATGTATGTATTTAAATCGTTTGATGTATGTTTGTATGTATTTCATTGTAATCTTGACTTGTTTTAAGTGTCATCCTGAATGTCCTATAAAATAAAGATTTTTCTATTATATTCCTTACTTACATTATAAACGCAAAAAAATGTATGGATGTTTGTTAGTCTTTCACGCTTAAACGGCTCGACCAATTTTGATGAAATTAGGTATGGAGGTAGCTGACACCCTGGATTAACACATAGGCTACATAATTTTCCCAAATTCCCATGGGAATAGGGAATATGTATGATTTTTTTTTATCGCATTGATTAACAAAATATGAAAATACCGTAGTTGAGTTGAGATGACAAAAAGTGAAATTAAAATTAAAATCGGCCAAGAAATACGGCCGATATACGCATTTAAAACTATTAATTACGCACCGATTAGACAGAGAGATCCGACATGGACTGTGACGTCACATGTCACTACGTCCATACAAACTCCCTGTTAAATTTCGATTTGCTAGGAAGAGATAGAAATAAAACTTCGATGGCTTATATATTTTTTAATTTCATAGTTATTCGAAAAATAGTTTTACTAAACTGTTTATTACATGAATGAGGATTATTTTTTTAAATAAAAAAAAATCATTCATAAATCAAATGGAAGTATTTGATTGTGTATGTGATTGATGTATTTTGTTTTGTATAATTCTAATTGTATAATATGGGCAAAGTCTGAAATAAATGATTTAATAATAATAATAATAATGAGAACACTACAGCTTAAAGAATACCTATACACAACATTACAGAAAGCAGCAATACTAAATACATGCCGCATTGTGCGAAGGTTTCTGCAAAATGATGACCCTTACCAGTTATAAAAAAAAACAACAATATTTTACTTGGCTTTGATGCCCGTAAATATTGTTGAATGCCAGCCGTAGGCTGAGATAAAATAAAATTAGAACAATAATAATAATAAAACAAAAAACTCCCCTATCGTTTTGGCCGCAAGCCCGCGATAGAGGCGAAATCCCCAGAAATGGGAGAAGAAAATGGTTTTTGTCCAATAAAATAATAATAATATTCCCTATTAATGTGTATTTTATTTACAAATAAATGTGTTCAGGTTCGCGCGCTCTGCGGGCAGCGCACAGCGCGGAGCGAGCGCGGCAACACACGCATCACGCGCAGGTATGGAATTGTTTTTTTTATTTTTTTTTATTATGAGATGGGTTAACTCTTGACCAAGGTCATAGATGAGGTCGACGATGGAGCGAGTTAACCCAGAAAATAGCACTGGTACTCCCACGCACCGACGGAACACAGCAAGCTGTTTGGCGTCGGACTTCGGTAGGAGGGTGGTCGCGAACCAGACGGCCCTTTACAGAGCCTACCACACCGCATGAGACTATAGGATGACACCTCAGATTCAGAACAAATTGAGATTTCGTTGCCTGGGATGGATTACTGGGAGGCAGGTCTCATTTGTGTTTCCTTAGTTGCTTTTACGACATCTACGAAAAGAAATGGGGTGGTGTTATTCTCATCCGATCACCACACGGTATGAAAAACCCCGCACAAAATGTTCGTGAAAATTTGGCTAAAATTTTGGGAAAATATAGCCTTTATATCGGTGATCAATAATACATAATTTTCCCGAATTCCCACGGGAACGAAGTCCCGGGCGGAATGCTAGTATATTATAAATGCGAAAGTTTGTGAGTTCGGCTGTATGGATGTTTGTTACTCTTTCACACAAAAACTACTGAATGGATTTTAATGAAACTTTACAATTATATAGCTTATGCATCAGAATAACACAGGCAATAAAATTTTTGTAACAAAGTCCCGGGTAGAAAGCTTAACAGTGACATTTCGTGCGTTCTGATAGACGCAAGTGCAGAAATACACGTTCGAATACAGTTTACTTTTACGAGCGCAATTTTGTGTTATTATCAATCTAAATATATAAAAGGAGAAACTGACTGACTGACATATCAACGCACAGCCTAAACGGCTAAACGTAGGCACTTGAAATTTGGAAGGGACGTAGCTTAGGTACCGTAGAGGTGCACTAAGAAAGGAATTCCCGAAATTCCCACAGGAACGGGAATTAGCGGGAAAATCCTTTTGTATGAAAAATCTAAACCGCTTAAGTTAGACGCTTGAAATTTGGCATGTAAACTTAAACACCTTAGTAAACTTAAAGCTTAGTTGCAACAGGATATTGCAAAATTCCCATGGGAACGGGAGTTAGCGGGAAAAAACTTCAAGTGGTTCCCGAAGTTCACGCGGGGAAAGCTAGTCGATAATAATCTTCTTCTTCAACCAATGCTGAGTGTAGGTCTCTTCCATTGTACTCCACTCTCTTCGATCTTGAGTCTTTCGCATCCAGTTCCTCCCTTCAATCCTGGCGAGATCGTCAGCCCATCTCATTGGTTGTCTGCCCACACTTCTACGCCCAGTTTGAGGTCTCCACTTTAGCACTTTTTCCCCCATCTCTGGTCATATCTCCGGCATATGTGACCTGCCTACTTCCATTTTCTTTGAGCTACCACTGCTGCTGTCAGGAAGTGGTTATATATAAGGTCCTAATTTATTGGTCACTTTCCTTTTAACACGTTATTGTGTAGGTCAAAATATATCATTTGAGTCAAAAAACAAAAGCATAATATTAAATTTAAAAGGTCTTGAAAAATTTTGTTATTATATTTTTTCATTACTATGTTGAATAAACCCATCCATTCAAACGTAAATAATAATGGCAGTAGTAGAGCGGGCGAGCGGGGAGTGGCCGGCTTCAAGTGATAGAGAACCATTCCTTTATCTTTAAATGGAAAATTATTTTTGTATTTTTTTTGCTAAATTTTATTTTAAGATAATTAATAATAATAATAATCATTTTTATTTCTCTCAACAATGTTAGGTGTACATAGGGCCTTAGCAATTATAAGATTAAAATATATTTAACATTGGTGAGAGACTGGTGGCTGTGATAGGCACATAGCCTGTAGTACAGACCACCAGGCCCCCATCCTCAAAACAAACTTACAAAAAGAATATAAACCAGATAAGTGCCAATCAACATAGGCACTATGTTAAGCAATCCTTAGTTATCCCTACTTATAGCTCAATTAATATATATCTACATGTATGTGAGTGTGTGTGTGTGTGTGTGTGTATATGTGTGTGTTGAGTGTATATGTGTGTATGCGTGTGTGTGTGTGTGTATGTGTGTGTGTGCATGGGTGTCTATGAAGTCGAATATGCACTTAAATTTTTTATTTTTTTATGCTTACTGTAAGAAAGCACATCCCCAGCCCTACGGTGCCGGTGGTTACTCCTTGGGATCGAATATATTAATTCACTTGGGGATATGCTAATATGAATATTAATACTAATATTAATAATAACTTTGTATTAGTAAATATAGCATTATATAATTAATTAATTAAGGCCAGGAGATCCTCTGTTTCGGCGTCATCAAGGGTTTTTAGCCACTTTTCAAGTAAAATTTTACATTCATGCTTTGTGAAGGGATATAGCGTTAATGTTTTGCTAGCTTTATTATAAAGTCTACAACCAACAATGTAACACTGACTTGCAGCAAGACTCGTTCTGTGGTTTTCTATATTAAAAATCATATCCTTCCTGCGTTTGGTTGAGTTTTTTTGTGGATCGTAGTCGCATGAGGCATGTGTTCTTAGAATACACTTTAAGATAAAATGTTGACGAATAGTCAAGACATCACTTTAACACATAAATTAAATTTTATGTTGTTTTTTGGAATACTATTAACCTATACAATAAAGTCTTTGAAGGAAAGTCACTAATAAATTAGGACCTTATATAATGTGTTATCATAATTATCATGATGATCCTTTTGAACCCTGGTACTAAAGCAATTAGATGAAGCTATATGGAGCTTGAGCGATAATTTTTCCACCCCTTTACAAAATCACACATTACAGAGATTACGTATCTGTGTAAGTATTTTGTTGTATACAGGGTGTAAAGGACAGCTTAGCAAATACTTAAATGGTGGAATCTACCCATAATTACGATCAGCTACAAGTAATTATTTTTTCCCGGAAATTTCAAGTTCAGGAGTTTTCGTTGCTTACCTACTTTGGCGCTACGCAACGTACTGCGTAACCGCGCCCCGCGCGCGCTCCCCCCGCGCCGCGCCGCTATCGGAATACGATATACATTGCTGGTTTTCGTGTTTTACGCTGTTATTGTTGTTTTTTAATGCAGAATGGATTGTATTCGAATAAATAATTTAATTTTGAAGCAGAAAATATAAAAAAAACTTAAAAATAAATCGAAAATTTTCCGGAGGAAAATTCCACTGGAAAATCATTTAGAATGATGGTCTGAATTCAGGGTTTCAGTTTTTGCTAAGCTGTCCTTTACACCCTGTATAACCAATTGTATGTCTGTTTCATAGTGGTTTTATTAATGTTGTATGTCTGTTTCAGAGTGGGTTCCGACAAATGGCGGCGAGTTGTCCCGACGACGAGGACTTCAGAGCGGCGCTGGAGCTCTCTGTCATGCGCGGTAACTAAATAGATAGATAGATAGAAATTCTTTATTGCACACAGTCACAAAAAAATAATAATAATACTACGTTTATTTCTTCAGAACAGCACACACATACATTTAAAAAAAAAAGTTCAAAATATTCTTATCCTACTATACAAGTTTAAGCTTGCATATGTCTGCCGCAGTGAGGAAAAAGGCCTGGGCTCAGCGACTAATGCCAGACTGATTATCAGGCTGGCAACACTGATTTTCAGCCCTCGCCCAAGTGAGATGCGAGGGACAGAGTTAATACTGTATAATGTTAAGACTACAAATCTAGGGCCAAATTCACAAAAAAAAGTTTTAAATACTTGCGCAAAGGCGGCCTTATCGCTAAGAGCAATCTCTTCCAGGCAACCCTTGTTTTAGGGAAAACTTTCCGAAGTCTTGAGTAGTGCAGAGTAATAATTATAGAAAATAATAGAGTAATGGAATAGAATAATTGTGTATATAGGTTATAATATATAAATAGACAATGTGTACATAAATTTAAAAATAACTACATTTACTACGCAGATTTTTAATTGGCTTAGAACAAATAACCGTGTATGTCTTTAGTTTTTTATTGGCTGTAAATCTTCCAAATAAAATAAAATAAATAAATAAAATTATATATACATATATAAATACATGATATACAAGGTGTTTCAAAAAAAACAAAAATAATAATAATTCAAAATTAATTAAAATGTAGCTTATTGCGCAGCTCTATTACAAATATGACAAGTATGTCATATTAACTATATGAAACTTTGATTTTGCGACTATTTCACTTTCAAAATTAAATTTTGGAATTTCTTTTTTTTTTTGGGTTTTTTTGAAACACCTTGTATATAACTAGCTCTTATTATAATTAAAATAGGGTAGTTGACCGACATTGAATCCTTACTAACATTATAAACGAGAAAGTTTGTGAGGATGTATGGATGTTTGTAACTCTCACGCTCAAACGGCTCGATCGATTTTGATGAAATTTGAATAGCTGACAGCCTGAATTAACACATAGACTATATAATTGCCCCAAATTCCTTGTCCCAAATTCCCACGGGAACGAAGTCCCGGGCGGAAAGTTAGTATTATACAGGGCTTTTAGGTGCGTTTGTATGAAGATAACCTACTTCCCCTTTTTATACTAATGGTATAAATGTGCGTATCCCCCCAGCGTACGCGGGCAGCGGCGGGGGAGCGGGCGGGGTGGGGGCGGCGGCGGGGGCGGGCTCCCCGCGCCGCGCGCCGCACGCCACGCTGCCGCACTCGTACCGCGCCGAACTGCCGCACTACGCACACGGTAACTATCATATACAGCAGGGGCAGGGCTTGAATAACAGAAAAAATATCGGTTAAAACGATTAGCGGTATGACGTCATACCTTAAATATATTTTTTTTTGTGTTATTATTAGCATCCACAGACTTTATGACCGTGCCTTTGTCTAGATTAAGTTTTCTTGTTAATACTTGATTTTAAACTATAATATAATACTTTCCGCAGAGGTATACAATTTATAAATAAGTATAATAAATATATGAATACATAATGTATATAATATATATATATTTAAGCGAGTGACGGTTCTTCGCTGTTGCATTCAGACCTCAAGGCATCTATGACGGCTGTGTCTCGACTTTTGATCACCATTTTGAGGTTGTAATTGACCACTTTTCCCCTACCTTTAAATTTTAGGTACCCGTTAATAACGGTACCGTTACTTTCCGGTAGCGAAATTATTTGGTAGCACTATGTAACGGTATCGTTATTTTTTGTGGTACATAAATTATTAAACAAAGATTTCCTTTACACCCCACCGCTGCCGGCGACGTCGCGCTGGCGTTTTTTCGGTATACCGAAATAATTTCGGTTACGGTAGCGATAAAAATAAAGGTATAATATTATTGTAAAATGATAAAAATATTAAGGTATCAGTATAAACGGTAGCGTAACCGTAATTCCTAACCGTTTTGACTCTACCTTAAAATTGATACGGTATTGAAATTTTATACCTGTACCATACCGTAATACCGTAACCGTTTTCAAGCCCTGAGCAGTGATTCCCAAACTGGGCGCCTAGGAAAATACAGAGGGGTGCCGCGAGGCGATTGTCTTTAACATACTCCGCAACCATAAGTATTCGCGGGTACGAAATGAACAATGCCAAGCTTTGAAAAATGTGTGGAGATCACCAGCTCTCCCAGCACATTGACTAAGTAGGTAGCTACTGTTTTTTACTTTAGTTTTTCTATCAACTCTCTTTACTATTAATAAGATATTAAATCTTTCTTAAATGGTTTCTTTTAATTTGGTATTGTTGCGGATTCCTTATAGCATAGCCATAGTTTCTTGACTAAGACTTGACAGATGACGAAAGAAAGGACGAACGCAATAATTTTGGTAATTTGCATTTAATTGTAAAAATATATGTTTCATAAACAAAATTCACGCCTATTCTTTGTTAGAACGTAACATTTATTCTAATAAATAAAATAAATAACAAACTCAGCTTCAAATTGTTAATATTTAATTTTTTGTTTCATTTTACCTAACTACTATCATTGTACCTATTTCTTTCAACTGTACCTATCTATTTCGACTAACTAGCTGGTTTTAGGGCGCCGGGACAAAATTCTGAACTTGTAAATGCGCCGCGGTCTGAAAAAGATTGGGAACCCCTGATATATAGAATGACTTTTTGAGGTCTAGCGGGAACTCGATGTGAGCGGTTGCTGTATGAATTGAATTTTTGTTTCATACATTAAATAGTTGAGTATAATAGTGTATTGTGTAGAAAACTAACTTTGCGCCGGCTGGCTGCGGGAGCGGGGTGAGTCGGAGCACGATGAAGTAATAATAATAATATAATCTATCTTATATATAAAAATGAATCACTAAATCTGTTGGTAAGCGCAAAACTCGAGAACGGCTGGACCGATTTGGATGATTCTTTTTTTGTTGTGTTCCTTATTGTCAGGAGAAGGTTCTTATGAAAGAAAAAACTAAAAAAGTGCCACCGGAACGAAGTCCCGGGCGGAAAGCTAGTATATATATAAAAATGGAACCCGATTTTCGTTGTCACGGCATCACGCGTGAACGGCTGGACCGATTTGGATGATTCTTTTTTTGTTGTGTTTCTTACTGTCAGGAGAAGGTTCTTATGAAAGAAAAAACTAAAAAAGTGCCACGGGAACGAAGTCCCGGGCGGAAAGCTAGTAATAATAAATAAACGTTACACACTCAAAGGCCCACATTAAGGTTTTTCCTTGTGTCGTGGGTCCCTTGGAACACACAAAGACAAACACAAACACCCATGACCCGAGAACAAACATTTGCTTTTTACACAAATATTTGCCCCGACTGGGAATCGAACCCAGGACCCGTCGATCAAGAGGCAGCGCCACTACCACTAGACCAAACTGGTCGTCAATAAGAAGATTACATTTAGGCTGGATTACATTTATTACACAAAACAATTCAACTTTTGACGTTAATTTATTACAAAATACATAAAAACGGTATATTATGAGCGGGCGTGCGCCTGCGACGGAAACTCAGTTGGGTTTGCGTCATAGTTCATAGTTATTTATTTGCAATAAACATGGTATAAAGATGTAACAATTTATATAAACTGAGGCCAACATGCTTAGCCGATAAATGTTCAGCGTGCAAATATTACAAAATAATTAATTATAGCACAATTGAACACTAAAATTAGTCAAAGCAAAATAAGTCAAATACAGGATATCAAAACAATTTACGCATGTCAAAAATTAATTACTTATGTCAATATCCCATCAAATATTACAATAGAAATTGATTAATTAATTACATGTCATGTTTTTAATTTTAAATGTCAAAATCCAAATGAATAAAAGTCAATGACTAAAGAGTAAAAGGACAGGAAATTTCACAAAAATATGCGTGCCTGTAGTAAGCACATGCTAGGGTATCAAAATATCGATACTTGTTCAAAGTATCGATAGGTGGTACAGAGTACGGTTACTTTATGATTATTGAAAAATAAACAAAATCACAGCATTTATTTACAATTTGTCAATGTGAAAAAAAAGACCAGTTCACAATGTACCCAGAGTTTATAATTTTACTAAAGCTTTGACAATTTTACGGTGAAATATGTATGTGTTTTATTGTACAATGATCATGTAAAAGATATTTTGTTTAAAATAAAAGCCGCCATACAAAATGCAACTAGAAATTGCCTCAGTATGAGATTTTTTCCAAGAATTTCATGGATTTCTTACCAAAAAATTTGCAAGGTTTTATTAAATGCTGATTCCTCAAAATGTAAAGAGCATAGGTGGTGTACTTTATGAGGTTTCAAATTATCTTTCCCAATAATGTCAAACCACTTACGTCGCAACGCTTCTTTTTTTGGGAACCCGAAAACATAATCAAACCAAATACGTACTAATACTAATAATCCTCTCACTTGGTAATGTAGTTTAAAAGAAAAACAAATTTATACGGTAAAATAATCATACAGAATAACATTAATTAAATTAATATATTTTCTAAACGTAGGTAACTATAAAATCTTAGCTATGATTTGATTTCGCCATTTCAGTTTTTAGCAAAACTGTCCCTTTACACCTTGAATACAGAAAGTGATAGTACAGATAGTTAAAAACAGCTTCTTATCTTATTTAGCTTAATGTGTCCTACCGCTATTTTAATATAAAAAAATATTGTAACTGATCACTCGTACAAATATGCTCTGTAACTAATACAGAATCATCGATATAAATTCGATAGCCATTATTATTACATCACTAATGTCATTTGTATAGAAATTTTTGTTATGGAAAATATTATGTAAAGTTAGCCAGAAAGGTAATTAAGGGTGTAAAAAACGTGAAAACTATAAAATATAATCTTAGTAATAAAGGTTTTAGAAGTATTTTTGGGTTTAATAGGCGTACTTCAACAAAAAAAGGTTACTTACTGATGCACAGTCGTTTGCTTGCTATTTTTGTTAGCCCTGTAGCTGCACTGTTTTACAGAGCACGAAGCCATTTTGCTACCTTCTCATCCAATGTTCTGACACTATACAAAACCACAAAACAACTTCTCCTCAACAAAAAACACAATTTTTCACAAATGTTGCTATTCACTTGACAGCTGAAGTACTCACGAGTGAAATGTAAACAAACTTAACAAAAATGGCGGCTGGCCACGCTTCATAAGTATGTATATGTCAAATATTGCGCCTCCATATAAACAAATACTACATACTCAAAGATAAAAGTACAATGTTGAACACTTCTAGTTGTCATCCCAGCGAATGACAACTAGAAGTGTTCAATTTCGAATTTGGATTAGGGATGCCAAAACTGAAGTGTAAAATTGTCGCGAAAAGACAATGGAGAAGGAAGATGAAGACGAGGCGCATACCGCCTCGTTACAACTTTAATAGGGCCCTTTTTATAATTCGAACGAATAATTCTTTCCGTGTGGTGATCGGTTGAGAATAACACCATCCCATCTCTTTCCGTGGGTGTCGTAAGAGGCGACTAAGGAAACACAAATGAGACCTGCCTCCTAGTAATCCATCCCAGGCAACGACACTTCATTTTTTTCTGAATCGTCCTATGGTCTCATGTGGTAGGCTCTGTAAAGGGCCGTCTGGTTCGCGACCACCACGCTTTGAAAAATGTGTGGAGATCACCAAGCTCTCCCAGCACATTGACTAAGTAGCTACTGTTTTTTATTTTAATTTTTCTATCAACTCTCTTTTCTATTAATAAGATATCAAATCTTTCTTAAATGGTTTCTTTTAATTTGGTATTGTTGCGGATTCTTGACCTCGACCTCAATCTTGACCATAAAGGTCAAAAATGAGGTGGACGATGGAGCGAGTTAACCCAGAAAATGCCTATAAAGGCGTTAGTGTACTCCCACGCACTAACGGAACACAGCAAGCTGTTTGGCGTCGGACTTCGGTAGGAGGGTGTTCGCGAACCAGACGGCCCTTTACAGAGCCTACTGTAGTGTAGGTAGATTATAATACATTTTTACTAAGCTGTCACATCTGTCAATGTAAAGTGTCAGTCGGAAATATACAGTGCTACGCAACGGACCTGTGCCTCTTGTTTATCCCCTTTCCCTCCAAAATATTACACCTACCATACCGCATGAGACCATAGGACGATTCAAAAAAAAATGAAGTGTCGTTGCCTGGGATGGATTACAAGGAGGCAGGTCTCATTTGTGTTTCCTTAGTCGCCTCTTACGACACCCACGGAAAGAGATGGGGTGGTGTTATTTTCAACCGATCACCACACTGCAAAACAAAAATACATACATACATAAAGTGCCATTAACTTAAATAAAATTTTCTGCCTGCGTCTGTATTTCTGGGTTCATATAACTTAAAGTTCTAGTGAACAGGCATCTTCTGGATGAGCTTGCTACATCCTCGACCACATCTTCGCTCCTAAACTAGATTGTGGTCAAAAGCGAACCTATTCCTTATATAAAAAACTAGCTGATGCCCGCAACTTCGTTTGCGTGTTAATTTTTTCTTTTGAACAGATTACACTTTATTGACGGTCCATTAATGGACCTTCATTTAGTTTATTAAATATTGATTTAGTTTAAGATTTAGATTTTTACGTCTAACTTAAGCGGTTTAGATTTTTCATACAAAAGGATTTTCCCGCTAATTCCCGTTCCCGTGGGAATTTCGGGAATTCCTTTCTTAGTGCACCTCTACGGTACCTAAGCTACGTCCCTTCCAAATTTCAAGTGCCTACGTTTAGCCGTTTAGGCTGTGCGTTGATATTTCAGTCAGTCAGTTTCTCCTTTTATATATTTAGATAATAATGGTCGTCTCTGCAATTGAAACTAAGCGCTAAGAAAGTTTCTGAACTTTGTTTTTATTTATTGTTGCCAGCGATGCGAAGTCGAGCGTCCCCTAGCCCGTCGAGCGTGGGTAACTCCAGCAGTGGACATCTAGCCGAGTTGACACACTCCGCACGACTGAGGAGGGATGACGGTGAGATAACATACGTACATACCATCGACCACACAGCCTAATAGACGGCTAATGCAAGGCGAACACTTTCTGTCTTAGTTAAGGCGACTACAGCACCTAAATTACAATTTTATGATACGTAGATAAGCATGACGCACTGCATTAAATCGCAGAAAAAAAATATTACGGTAATATTCAGGATATAAACTAGATAAGTAGTTTGCTGAAAACATGATTCAGTTCGATATAAAAAGCTCACAAAGTCACCTCTAAATACCAATATTGTGTATCTTTTAAGCTGTAAAAACGATAGTTAAATGCACACAGGAACTTGAATTTGCTATCAAAATGTTCGTGATTGAACACTCTCGATAAGCACATTTTTCGAATTAAGCTGTTACCTTTCCATAAATCTCATTTTTCTAACTTTCGAATATGTTTTTACGCACGCACGCTTTCATAGTCCGTAAACTTTGTGTATCGACACTGTTCGCACTGCCGGCCCAGGCCTGTTGAGCAGGCGCGGTCCGAAGGGGGGGGTCACAGGGGACATGACCCCCCCCAAAATCTAAGGTCAAATTGAAAAATCTCAAAAATTTGCCAAATAATAAAAATAAATTTCTAGCTATCCCCTAACCGCGATAAATTTATAGTTTGCTGACATCTAGTGGTGTTTTTATGAACCACGTACGATGACCAAAATAACTTGGAAATGACATCTAGTTTAGAAACAAGGAACCGAACTACGTAGTTTTGGTAATCCTAGCAAAATCGATATGCGTCGTTATGATAAAGATTATATAACAATATTCTAATAATGTAATTTGTCGGTTTATTGTAAAGATTCAAGATAAAGGCTGTCTACTTAGTTGTGAATTGGGTGAGTGACCCCCTCCAAAATTTCAGGCTGCGACCGCGCCTGCTGTTGAGAGACGGAGATGGCACTATTCCTATGTGTGCTGCCTTTATCGGGTGCTGTAGTCGCCTTAAGACACCGATCGCGAAATCTGCTGTAGTATCGACCACATCCGTGACCTGTGTACATCTCGTGCGTTTGTTACAAAATAAAGTACGAAAAAAAAATTCTGATCTCCCATACAAAATGCGCTATATGCTGATGAAGTTTGTATTGAAGATTAAATTTTTTTTTCGTATTTTGACCTATGTTCCTTGGGGAAGTTGTTCAGTTTCATGGACTGATTAACCACCCGAGAGGTTGAAAGAGAGATACCTAAAGTTTTGTGTAACTCAGAAAACGAGTCATTGGTACGTGGCGGCACTGGGGATCGAATTCGGTACTTCTCGCTTACAGTCCGATCTACTAGCCGTTAGACCACCGACGCTCTCTTACTTCTTCTTCTTAGCGTGTAGGTATATAGTCAAGTGTGTGGCGAACTTGACTAACCCTGTTGTCAAATTTTTCAAACCGCACAATGGCCTCTGACTTTATTTTAACGACTGTAGTCAATCGACAACAGCCGGGACCGACAGCTTAACGTGTCCTCTGAAGCACGTAAACGCTCGTCACCCATCAGGTTCCCGGCCAATCTGTACGTTGCTTAACCTCACTGATCGGTTGAGATTAGCTCTCTCTTACTTATGATGTTGTCTGTTATATTATTTAAGTAAAGTTTGTATATGGTATGTTGCGGTCAGGCCGCGCGCCCGCCGGGTCCCCGGGCGGCAGTCCGCGCCGGCCGCGGCCGCAGCCCCCGCTGTACAGGCACGACTACAGGTAAACACTAGCTCTTAGTTATAACTGGCTTTTGGCCCGGGACTTCGTTCTCGTCAGAATTTTTTTTTTCATCAATTTTCCAGTGTTTTTAAAATGTATTATGCTACTAGTTTTCCGCCCGCGGCTCCGCCCGCGTGGACTACAGGTTATATCGTGCCCAACTGTGGGATAAAATGTAGCCTATTTCCTTTCCCAGGCTCCGATCTATCTCTTTTCTAAATTTCATCAAAATGTGAAAGACGGACAGACATAATTACTTTCGCATTTATAATATTAGTAATGATTCGGAACGGAGAATTTAATTAAATACAAGTATGTACTCGTATGTATACAACAAATCAAAAACAATGAAAATAGGACCAGCCGTTCTCGAGTTATAAGTGTTTGAACAAACCCGATTTTGTTTTATACAGGATGTAAAGGAGAGCTTAGCAAATACTTAAATGGTGGAATCCACCATAAGTAATCATTTTTTAAAGTAATGTCAAGTTAAGAGGTTCGTCTAAGTGTTTTTTCCCCTTACAAACGGCGTCAATGGATTCCATCCCCTAAACTTCAACGGATCCCTTGGTATAGTGTCACGAACACCAAAAACTAGGTCTGTACGTTTTGATTTTTTTGATATTTTTAGTAGACAAAAAGATATTTGAGACTAAAATTCAGCATTTTTCGCCAAAAAAATTATCAACATTTAAGAGGTGACTGTTGAAAAACTAAGAACAATTTTGGAAAAAACAAAACGTACGAACCTCATTCATACGCTTACAAATCGATAGAGAACGTACGATTTTATTAAGTTTTTGGGGTAGGAATTAATTGACGCCTAAACTCATAATTTTGGAAATAAAACTCGGCATTTCGCCGGAAAGCTGCAATTGTCCCTTTCGCACAAGTCTGAGGCGGTCGACATTGAGACAGCATGAAAAACAACTGAGACGCTAGTCCAAACTGAGACGCTCCTCTTAAGGAGTTTTCGTTATTTACCTACTTTGACGCTACGCAACGTATCGCTACACCGCGCCCCGCGCGCCTTCCCCCTGCGCCGCGCCGCTGTCGGATTGCGATGTACAGTAGCGTTCTTTAATGGAGTCATAGTTAAACTACTTAGCGCGTTGCAATAGGGACTATGTTCCTCTGAACATAGTTCACACGATTTCTCACGCACACAAGCTTGTACTTAGCCTCCTCTAAGAACATTATATTGCTTAGCGACATCTATTGGCTCCTCGGTGAAGTTTTTGTAGGACGCATTCACCCGACATTGCACTGTCCTCCACTCACCGCTGCTGTTGAGTCATATCAAACAATCGGTAATGTAAACGTGACGTAGTGTATCTTTATTTTGTCGATCTTACTAGCGTTATGTATGGTCCAGCGGATAAGCACTGTCCTAGCAGGGAGAAAGGTTCACGGGTTCTAATCCCGGCCGAGTAATTTCTTTTTGTAATTTATTTTTGTTTATTAAAGCATTAACAACTATTTTCACACATAATATTACATTAATAATAATAATGTAACATTATTGTATCAGTGATAAAGTATTTGAATAAAACAAATATGAAATTCGACTAGGTAATTTTATTTCCCACTAACAAAATCACATTTTTTTTCTGCAACTTGATCACTTACAGTTTTATTAAGGTTATAGCTTAAGAATTCGTTTTCGTGAAGAAAAGAGTATTGAAGCTAAACCTCAACAAAAATTAATATTCAACTTGCACTACAAGGCAGTAGATATATAGTTTATAATAACAAAAGAATAAGTTATAGATAAATATCACAATTGTACACATAACAATATTTAATTAAACTTGTTAAGCCTTAGAATCGATGAACTCCATTTATCTTCCGTATGAATCCATTATTTTCATACATTTGCACCACACGCTGATTCATTGATAACTCGCGATCGTCCACTGCGCAGTCGAGATTACACGTTACCCTCATTCCGTAATGATTCACCCATCCTTCACTAAAACCAAAATAACAAGATAAATATAATAAGGAACAAAAACTATGCACCACTAATAAAATGCATTACAATAGTTAAGCTTATCATTTAGATGATATGTTTACGTTCTCAAAATAAATTATAAATTTAAAAACAGTGTTAATATTAAGTAAACATTTTAATACTCACTGTAAGACCTGTCTCATTAGCAATTTGGGATATATTTTATCCTATATTGTGCAGCGCAACAATACACTGCCTCTCCTGCAAACTTATTATGTATTTGTATGCATGTCGAAAAAAGAAATCACAGTAAACTGCCGATACGGTAAGAACACACGAGCACCTTCGCTTATGATCTAGCAATGACAAACAGGTTGCTCATGAACACCGAACCGAATGAATCTAAACTAACTTCATTGCATTCAATTTTTGTATGGTATGGGCTATGACTATAAAAATGTTTGAAAACCAAAACATATCTAACAAAACTTCGTAGCTATTAGGCGACAGTTGGGCTCGAACCTGGGCCTTGCTACAGCAGGCAGACAGTGTTTCCGCTGCGCCACTAAGGCTTATGCTTTGGCTCGTGAAATTATGCTTGTTATCAGAGCAACAAGCGTAGTGGGGTATGCGGTATACGTCATTTGTGTCCATGTGTGAGTACACGAGCGGCCGCAAGCGACTTGTTTTCTGCGTTTTGTATTGACTATGCCTCCATATATGAACGTGATAGTACATTGCCGGTTTTCGTATTTTACATTGTTATTGTTTTTTTAAGTGCAAAATGAATTGTATTCGAATAAATAACTTAATTTTAATACAGAAAATATTTAAAAACTTGAAAAAAAATCGTCTGAGTTAAATCGTCATTAAGAATGGTCTGAGTTCAGGATTTCCGTTTTTGCTTAGCTGTCTTTTACACTCTGTATATTATTAAGATTTTATCTTATAAGAACTAGTGTAATCAGTCAGGTTGTCCTAAATCTATGAGCACTCAACCCTATATAGAGACGTAATACATGCGAATTTGAAAGAAAACGATTTTGTCAACTAGGTGCGAAGTAATCCGAAGAGATTCCGAACACGATCGCTAGAGCGTGCGTTAAATACTGGGTGAAAAAGAACCTCCTAGCTTTATTGAAAATCCTGAACCAGTATCACTTACTGGACACTTTTTATTTTTTTTATTTTTATTTTGGGGGGGGGGGGTGGATATTTTTTTTTTCCTACACGTAGACACCACTCGGGTGCACCCCCCTCGCGCTACCCGCACCCCTCGCGTGCCTGGTGTAGGAGTAATGTCTACGTTTAGGCAAAAAAATGAAGTTTCCCCATTGAAATAATATTTAAAATTAAATTTTTTTTCTTAAATGTGTTCTTTGAGTGATACTGGTTCAGGATTTTGAATATAGCTAGGAGGTTCTTTTTCACTCAGTATATAGACCAAGATCCCAGGGCCGCCAGACCTTACTTATTTTCTCAGTAACCAAAAGTGTGGGAAAGAGTAGTGCTAGTACGTACTATTACCATATGAATACCAGTGAACCTGGGCCGACGGCCAATTTTCAGCTACCAGGTTCTGAAGGTACTTCCAAAAATTACTCACTTGTCTTGAAGTCTGGGTGCTATAAAATGTATTGTTATAGTTCCCTGAACTATAAATATATAAAAAAATATTGTTTAGATTGTAGTATAATCGCATAATTTACTTGCGAACTGTACAGCGTCTGGCAGAAATTACAGCCGACCGAGAGTGTCTGGCGGTGTTGATCATTAATTTTTATATTTAATTAATTATATTCTATAAGATTTCAGCAGCCAGACTTCAAGACAAGTGAGTAATTTTCGGAAGTACCTTCAGAACCTGGTAGCTGAAAATCGGCCCAGGCTAGGTGGTATTCATATGCTAATTCTACGTATTAGCACTATTATTTCCCACACATCTGGTTAATGAGAAAATAAGTAAGGTCTGGCGGCCCTGGGATCTCCGTCTATATATATTCTTTTATTGCACTTCGATAACATAGGATACAAAATAAAAGAAAAAAGTTTATAAAGGCGGACTTATCACTAATAGTGATCTCTTCCAGCCAGCCTGGTGCAGTAAGAAATATTGTTTTAAAAACGCGGGACAAAAGTGCATATTTGATAAAACAACTCTAAATAACCAAAAAATAACTACACTTACTCATTCAAATATCTATATTAAATACAATAACACAATATAAATTACGACATAAATATATATATACAATATACCTGCCTAGGATGACTCGTTCGAAAGATAGTACTCTTTTAACCAAAATATCAGTGACTAGCCACTGACGAGTTGACAGGTTCTGGTCGCCTTGTATTACGTCTCTATATAAGGTCCTAATTTATTAGTCACTTTCCTTTTAACACGTTATTGTGTAGGTCAAAATATATCATTTGAGTAAAAAAACAAAAGCATAATATTAAATTTAAAAGGTCTTGAAAAATTTTGTTATGATAATTTTTCATTACTATGTTGAATAAACCCATCCATTCAAACGTAAATAATAATGGCAGTAGTAGAGCGGGCGAGCGGGGAGTGGCCGGCTTCAAGTGATAGAGAACCATTCCTTTATCTTTAAATGGAATTTTTTATTTTTTTTACAAAATTTAATTTTCAGATAATTAATTTTTATGTTGTTTTTTGGAATACTATCAACCTATACAATAACGCCTTAGAAGGTAAGTTACTAATAAATTAGGACCTTATACAGAGTTGAGTGCTCGTAGTCCTAAATAAATAAAATGATAAGTGAGTTCCACAGACTGGAGCCTATGTTCGGCGCGGGCTCGTCCCGGGGGCCCAGCCCCAACAACTACGCGTGAGGGCGGGGCGCCGCGCACGCACGCGCGGCACCCACGCACGCACACGTAACACACACAGAGACAGACACGCCGCTTCGGATGTAGGAACATACACGTACATTCCATCGGACGTCCAGACGCACTGCGGGGTATCACCCTTATCTTGTCGAGATACCTCGGATACGTACTGAGCGCTTTTCTTCATCTTTTGTATTGCGCACTGCCAAGGAGTGGAATTCTCTGCCGGCGTCTGTATTTCCGAGCTCATACAACCCGAATATGTTTAAAGTACGAGTGAATAGGCTTCTTCTGGGTGAGCTCGCTACATCCTCGACCGCATCTTTGCCCTGAGCTAGATTGTGGTCAAGAGCGAACCCATTCTTGATAAAAAAAAAAACATACGCTCACGCCCGTAATCTCCAATACAGCGACTCTCAAACTATTTTAGCGACGAACCCCTTTTGGAAAACTAAATATTTGGCAGAGCCCTTAATTTTTTAATTATTATTATAAGATGGGTTAACTCTTGATCTCAATCTTGACCAAGGTCATTTACGAAGTCGACGATGGAGCGAGTTAACCCAGAAAATGCCTATAAGGCACTGGTATCGCGCACCGACGGAACACAGCAAGCTGTTTTGGATCAGACTTGTTGACTGTTGGTCAAGTTCATGGCTGAAAGTTCGTTCGCTCGCAGTTCCATATGAAATTTTTGATATCTATAGAAAAACAATGTTTTCCTTCTACGTAAGCATTACGAATTTCAGTACTTACCATTATTTTAGCTTAATTCGCGGAACCTCACAGAGGCCTTGCGGAGCCCTAGGGTTCCGTGGAGCACACTTTGAGAATGGCTGAATGGCATAAACAAGTATGCTTAATTACAATTTTAGAAATTTGCACATCTTCATAGATGAACTTGTAAGCTTCGACGAGTACTTAGCTTCCGAAACCAGTGTTATATTCCACCGAAGTGTTAACGTCTGAAGCGTATGTACTACCCGAAGCGTATAGGTACTATTCAACAAGCTTTTTCAATTCGATATTTCACTCAAGCGTTTTGTACAACGAAGCCTCCGAAGCGTATCCGAAGTGTCTGTACTATCCGAAGCGTATGTACTATTCGAAGCACTTGTACTATTCGAAGTGTAAGTACTATAAGTGTACAGTGAAACTGATTTCGATTGTTGATCTCAAAAGTTATTGTTAGTGTGACAAACACACAGGCAAATTTGTTAATACTGTTATTTTTTATATGTTTAAGGGTAGGACTTCTTGGGAAATTGTAGAAACATTCCAAATTGTTATTAATTATCTTTATATAAATGAAACTAGCTTTCTCGTGGGAATTTTTTCGTTAATTTTCCAATGTTTTTAATAGTTATTCTGCTATTCGGGACGGAGACAAATATAACAAATCAAAAACCATGAAAATCGGTATAATTATAAATGTTCGAACAAAGTAGACTTAGTTTTATACCACGTTATTTTTTAACCAGTACGCAATTTTTTTGTACGTAAACTTATGAAAATTTAACAGACCCGTGTTTTTTTTTTTTTTGCTTTATATCGTTTCATATAAAAATTTCAAGCTAGATGGTCTAAAGTCTAAAACATGAAAATAAGACAAAATTTTTGTATGGAAAAAAATAACATCGTCCAATTGACTTGAAACTTGGTAATAGTACTCTCCAACACCATTTGTGACACCCGTGTTTCTGCGTTTTACAAAATTCATCCTCAAAGACGTTAAAAAGGGGTATCTAAATCTGAAAATTTTGGAAAAAAAATTTTTTTCCCTTATTTACGTTCTATCAACATTACTGACACCGTAAGAAAAAAAAACTTTCGGGGTAGTCAATAAGAGCTATTTGCAATAGCTCATCACACTAAATTGTGAACCTTAACGACTATCACGAAAGTTGTACCTTTCCGTTTTCACAGTCACAAATTATCTGTGAAAAAAAAACATGAACAGATAGAAAAGTATGGAAAAAGGAATATAGAGAAAGTTGTTCAGTTTAAATTATTCAGCTTCCTTCCGGACCATAATGTTGAATTCCTAAAATATTGTATTCTCAAAATGTTGAATTCCTATAATGTTGAATCCCAAAATGTTGAATTCGTTGCTAGATTTTTTTTTCAAACTAATTTAAAGAAAGTTCTTGCCGAAGACTGATGACGACAAAAAGTCTCACTTTGTTAATATTTTGTTAAACACTTAGTTTTTAGAAAAAAAACGTATTTAAAAACCAAGAAGCCCTACTCTTTATGTTATTTATTCGACTTTTGCAAACTTTTTTAGGAAAATTTAACTTGCAAGATTTTATTACAGACACGACAGGTGAAACTAAATAAAACATACATACATACGCTCAAGCCTATAATCCCTAACGGGGTAGGCAGAGAATCAGTGTTCTAGAACCACTAGATGCCACGTTTGACACAAATTGTGAGGGTTATCAGATGGAACAAGTTGTATAATGGTGAGAGGTGGTCTTTCGCCCATTATACAGCAAATCCCTCGCGTCCCACTTTCTGACTTCCTCGGTAAAAAAATTATTAAACAATTAATTCAATTTAAAAAAATCCTCATAAAATGTTTGCAAAAGTCGTTCCCAATTTTATTTTGCATTAAATAATGTAAATAACTATATAAATACAGTTAAAACGTGTTGTATATTATATTTTTATTTTAATATAACAATTATTACAATATAATAAAATGTAATAACTTAGTAAAGTGCGTGGCGTCTACTGAAAAATGACTGAAAAAGTTTAAAATTGGTTTAAGTTGCTGTAAAGAGTGATTTTATGAATAAATATACACATCAACGCGGTCTAGGGATATTGCACGATTTTTCATACTAAAGAGGCCTGTTTGAGAAGCTACAAAAGCATACTTGAGATACATGGAGAGCTATAATATTCAGACGAGCAAGTGCTAAACCTGAATTTTCAATTCTAGTCAATAAAATTTGTTTTTCTAGAAATTTGTGAAAACGTGACGGAAACGAAAATGAAAATGCACTTTTTGCCCGCTTTTTGTATGAAAATGGTCAAATTTACTCAATTTTTTTTTCATTTTCGTCACGTTTTCACAAATTTAAAGTTAAACAAAATTTATTGACTTGAATTGAAAATTCAGGTATAGCACTTGCTCGTCTGGAAATTATAGCCCTCCATGTATGTCGAGTATGCTTTTATAGCTTCTCAAACAGACCTCTTTTGTATAAAAAATCGTGCAATATCCCTAGACCGCGTTTATGTGTGTATATAAAAAAACGGGAGACAGACATTAGCACATTAGGCCTACAGCCATATCTTAGGTCCTTATTATTACAGAACGCGACTTACACCCATATTCTAAGAAGTTAACTCTAAATTTCCTCCACTCAACTTCAGCTAAGGAAATCACGACCTCGAAATTGGTATTCTTAGTTATCACCTCAAGATTCCTTGAACGTGGCCATTCTGCTACTCGACGATAGATGGCACCAGCTACCGTATATCTTCATTTGATATTAAACCTTTAACGATATATTATCATAAAGATAATCCACGAAATCTTCAAAGTCATTCATTTTTCATATGAAAAAGTAGCATCACAACAAGCTCAAGCATCGAATTAAGCGTTTAGGAAATCTTAAGGTAGGTCGCAAGGTACCTTAACTTTGACAATTGATTACTCAATTCATCCTCGACTCCAGTAAAGTGTCAAAAAAAAACGCCAAAATCCTTGACAGAGGTTGAGTGGAGTGGAGGAAATCTCGAGTAAACTTCTTAGAATATGGGTGTTAGACTCTAATCTATACTTGAGTAGCAGTCGTCTTTGTCATTTTGATAGTAAAAGAAAGAGACAATCAATTTTTAATACTTGAGTCTCCTTCTGTAATACGGACCTTAAAACCATATTACTTTAAGAGAGACAGAGACAGAGCTATATAAGAGAAAGGGACAACGCTCTACAAGTAATATTGAGTTAAGATTATTTTAATTTCATTGTGACATAAAAGTAAAAGATTTAACATATTGACTTTGTCGTAGGTCTTATTTCATATGTTATAAAGTTGGTTTTGGACTAACATTATTAGCCATTATTATTATTAAACTGATCTCGAAAAATTGTCTAAACGTAGATAAATGTGATTGGAAAGAAGGAAAATGTGATTGGAGATAAGAAGAATGCGATTTGAGAAAAGAAATGTGTGATTGGAGAGAAGAAATATGTGCTTTTGTCTGTAGAATTGACCAATCACAGCGGACGCCCGCTACACCCAAATTTTAATTTTGTAAAAAAAACAATCGTGTCATTTAGGTTCAGAATATACCTTTCCAAAACGTCCCTAAAAATATCCCTTCCCAAAACGTTCCCCTTTCAAAATGTCTCTTACCAAAACTTCCCTCTTTCAAAATGTTTCTTCCCAAACCGTCCCTTTAAAAGTATCCCCTCCTAAAAGGTCCCCCTTTCCGAAACGTCCCGTAAAAATATCACTTCCCAAATCGAATCTTATCGATTATATCCTCTAAATACTCAATTTTAAATTTGAACTACACTTATTAAATTGACTGAAACTTGTTTTAAAATTTTCTTCCTGTCACCTCCTCCGTTAGTCATATACGACTATGTCAGTTAAAGTCGTTAACGACCAATAATGTATTATACTATTAATTAATAATTATAATTATATTGTAAAATAATTATATTGGGCGACTTTTAATTAGGTAACGAAAATTAGGGATATGAGAATAAGCGCACTAATCTTTACAATTTTCCCCAAGGAACATAGGTTAAGATCCATACTCACGCTTATCATCCCTGATGAGTAGGTAGAGCGTTATATGATTCACCACTTTTGACGTCACGATATGAAGAACAATCGCTAAAATATAAGAAACTAGCTTATCGCTCGGGACTTGTTCCCGTGGGAATTTTTGAAAATTATGGGGCCTATGTGTTATTCTGATGTATAAGCTATCTTACCAGCCCATATACGTCCCCACCGAGGGGCACGGGCCCTCCCTTCGAAACACGAAGGGGATTTAGGCCATAGTCCACCACGCGGGCACGCGGGTTGGTGGACCGCTCGTCTTTCGAAAATGAATTTTCTTGGACGGGCGGGTTTCATCACGATGTTTTCCTTCACCGTTAAGCAAGTGATAATTAGAAATTAGAAATCCGTACATAAATTCGAAAAGACGAATTTAGTGGTACAGGCCCGCACCAGGATTTGAACCCGCGACCTTCGGATTACAAGTCTGGCTCATTACCAACTGGGCTATCACCGTATAAGCTATATTATTGTAAAATTTCATTAAAATCCAT
This sequence comes from Aproaerema taeniolella, assembly GCA_949987775.1. Classification (NCBI taxonomy): domain Eukaryota; kingdom Metazoa; phylum Arthropoda; class Insecta; order Lepidoptera; family Gelechiidae; genus Aproaerema; species Aproaerema taeniolella. The sequence continues at coordinate 22,798,149 of OX465244.1, read as the reverse complement.
TCAGTAGTTTTTGTGTGAAAGAGTAACAAACATCCATACATACAAACTTTCGCGTTCATAATATTAGTAAGGATTAAATTTTTTAGAAAAGAATAGAAAAACGTTGAGGTAAAATAAAACAAGCAAATTACAAGTAAAGAAAATTACATAAAAAAGGAGGCTACATAGCATATGGTCAACGGCCGGTTTGGTCGAGTAGTAGCGGCGCTGCCTCTTGATCGACGGGTCCTGGGTTCGATGCCCAGTCGGGGCAAATATTTGTGTAAAAAGCAGATATTTGCTCTCGGGTCATGGGTGTTTGTGTTTGTCTTTATGTACGAGTATGTTCGAAGGGACCCAAAAGCCTAGGGAAAACCTTAGTGTGGGCCTTTGAGTGTTCAGCGTTTATTTTTATGTGCTGTGTAGGTAATTTCATATGTGTTCCTTAGGAAAGTTGTCCAGTTTCAAGAGAGAAGACACTGTTATGAATTTCTAGACAAAAATGAGCAGATTGTATTTTTTTTTTCGACTTACGTTCCTGGGCGAAAATTGTTGAATTTAATGCGCTAATTCTCAACTCCAATCTCCTCGAAACTAATTCAAAGTCATGCAATATTAAACAAGTGACAAGGAAAAAGTATCTATTAAAGGAAAATAACTCTTATCGACTGCCATTAAAAGGTGCTTTTTGCTTGTCAACTTCACTTAAGAAATAAGTCGTTTAGGACGGTGGTTTGAGCGTAATAAGACTAAATAGGTTATTTGACCATATTATAACCAGGTTTTAATCAGAGTTGCAAGCGATCGTTTCTCACAAAACTTCAATGATGCCCTTGAGCTAGATTGTGGTCAACAGCGAACTAATTGCTTATTTATTTTTTGTCAGAGTATTCTGTCCCACTGCTGGCAAAACGCCTCCCCTCGTTTTGACCACCGATTGCGGTCCAATGCATTTTCCCTCCAGGCGTCATCAAAAGCGTCTAACTCATCTTTCCATCGTTTCCTTTGTCGTGGACCAGTCTTCATCAAATATAATTTTCCACGTTAAAACGTATGAGTCACCGACTTCAATCCCAACAACAGTTCGCACAAAGTAGATATCTAGTTTTTTGCGGACTACAATAACTTAGCAAATAACTACAAACAGAAATGTCATTCATTTATTTAGATGATGTTCTAGTTTGTAGTATATTTTGTTTTTGTTGATTTTTTTTAAAAGCGCTGAATCATTTTCGAAAAAATTTATATGGGACCTCTTCAGGAGTATACTCTTTCGAACAAATAAAGAATTTTGAAAATCGGACAACAGTTGCCGGAGTAATCGCGTAACAAATATACAAAAAAAAATACAGTCGAATTGAGAACCTCCTCCTTTTTTGAAGTCGGTTGAAAAATGTCTTCATCTTTCTTTAATACATGAAATTGAAGGTGCACACTCACTGACTCATCAATGCCCAGTTCAAACCCTTAGACCTAGAAAGCTGAAAACAAAAAAATATTTTTATAAAATAAGCAAGAAGTAACGCAGATGTTTACGAATTTCCCGGGCATCCTCTATCAAAAAAAAAATTCAAACCCACCTCAAACCACCGTTCAAAAATTATCCATATATTGTTATAGATAAATTAAAAAATACAAATATGTTCACAAAATAAACATTAAACCAATTGAGATGTCACTGATTGTCACTAGATGTCGCTGTTGTTTTGTTATTTAAACCTTCACGTGCTTTTTGAACACGAGATTTGTATTGCACGCGGCGTAAACAAGCACGTGACTAGTTAAGTTTAAAACAGCATTTTTAAGAAATTACTTTGAAATTGTCTACACTATTGCTATTTTAACCTTTTTAGCGCCAAGAGTTTTCTTCAAAAACGTTCACCACACGCCACGACATTAAAAAATAATTATTGATGTCGTGGCGATCACCACACGCCATGACATTAATAATTAGAAAAAACACAGTTAAATTGGTAATTTTATTTGTCTGATATATCAGACTTTGGCGGCAAGGGCACGAAACTTAAACGTCTGATATATCAGACTTTGGCGGTGGAAAGGTTAAAAAGTAGTTAAGCTGCCCTAGCGTACGCAATGAGACTTTTCTCATGAGAATATAGACTTACGAATCAACACAAGGAAAATTAGACTCTATTAGTATTAAAAGAAGTTTTCATTTCTTTTACGTTTTAATTGTGACATACGTCCTTTCAGCAATTCAAGATCATTTGTCAACGGCAAACGAATGCAAAAGAAATTCAAACTTCTGCTGTTTCATTTAAGGTTATATTTTCCTTGACAATTAACTGTCATGCTAGTTTAATACGCTTTACGTCAAAATTTAAATACAGTAACTACAGACTCGTGTCTTCCTTGCCCATATTGTTGACGTTTGATGCCAGAAAAAAGAACTAATAATTTTGCCGAGATATTTTCGCGACGTTCAAAAATAAGACTTTGGCATATTATATTGTTTTGTAAAAATTAAAAAAAGTACAGCGCCATCTAGTGACATAGAGAAGTACTATTCGTTTTTCCTAAAGCTAAATCGATTTACTATCGTTTTTCTTAAATACTCATCTACAATTATGCTATGCCGGGTTGGGTAGAACATCATATTCTCATAGAACTACTTAATACCGTATTCTAAGGCTTATACGGCAAAACCATCGCGTCCTTACTGACTCATACGGTATGCCTGGGAAAATTTGTCAAGCAGGCACATTCTAACGATGATTTATGGACTACATTCATTTCAATTTTGAGTAAAATTGAACTATCTAGCAAAACGAATAGTACCTGTCTATATTTAAGAAAAAAATCGTTCGCAATAAATTTACAAAGGTACTGCCAACTCTAGTGATTTAAAAATGTAAATATTAACATATTAAATATATATAAAAATATAATAAACTTTAAACATAAATGCTTATGTTTTATTTATATCTTACCTACTAACTTAAGCCGGCTCACTGCTGGGCAAAGGCCTCCATCGCTTTCGTCCACGAATGGAGTAAGTATTTTCTTTTAATTACACACATACTCGTACATACGCTCACGCCTGTAATCTCATACGGGGTAGGCAGAACATCAGTGGTTTAGAACCACTTGATGCCACGTTTGTTATAAATTCTGAGGGTTATTAGATGCAGGGCCGGATTTAGAGGTCGAGAGGCTTCGGGGCAACAGAGGAGTGGAGGCCCCCTGGCCCCAAATTATTTTCCAAAAAAAAAAAATCATAACCTCTCCGTAACCGTTTTTTATGTTCTTGTTCTTTGCATATATTTCGTATATTTAAATGTTGAGAAAAACAACTTTTCGTAATTGCACAATCAACTATCACATTCAGTTTGTATCGTAGATTACAAGATAAAGATGAAAATACTCACGTCTGTCCATACAAATTCGAAAGAATTTACATTTGTTGGACAATTTTTAAAAGCGAAAACAGCGTTAAAAAATTTTTACTCTTGTTTACTAGTTGGAATTTGAAAAAAAAAATTTCTAAGTCTCTATTGTGGGGGCCCCCTCTTTCGTGGAGGCCCCGGGGCTGTAGCCCCGGTTGCCCCCCCCCCTAAATCCGGCCCTGATTAGATGACGCATAATAGGGAGAGGATGTCAAAAATGCTAATGTAATTCACTATTTTTCTCAATGATTTATATTGATTTTGCTAATGTATTTTTATGACGTTTTCAAGCAGCACTTTGTATGTTCTATGAAATAAGTATTTTTGACTTTGCCTTTCGCCCAAAATACAGCGTCCCACTTACTTTTACAGTATGCCTGGGAAGAGTTAGCAGCTGGAAAATTTAGAAGAAGTATTTTATTTACAGAAAGTAAATTAATATATGTGGTGATTAGCTAGCGCACAAGTTGAGGCGGAATTCTATGTCCGTATACCCAGCGGGACCCTTCGTCTGATTAGATCAACAGCCATTAGTGCAATGCAGGTATATGGTTTCATTATGAGGGTATCGTGCCATGATCAGAATACTACTAAAAGAAAGAAAATATAATAAGGAACATAATTAACAAACAAAAAATTTAATTCTACTTTACAGCGCAGAAAGAACGGGGATGCGACTCAGCATAATGCTTACACTTAGGCCCTATATTAACTATCTATCTATATTGATTGTCTCTGTCTCTATATCAAAATGGCAAAGACGACTGCTACTTAAGTATATATTAGAATCTGAGTCGCGTGCTTTACTATACAGAGCCTATGCAGGCGCTGGGATTCTGCCGCTCTCTTTCATCTCGCCCCAGCCTGATCTCAAGAATATAACACAATGCATTAAAATAATGAAAAGAATACATGCAAGAGTTTTACTAGGTCTCACCGTACCAGAGCGATATGAGGAGAACCTTAACGAAACGGAACAGTGATTTCACGAACCGGAACGGCGTTCCGTTCCATTTAGAGTAGGTACTGATTGAAATAAAACTGCAAAATGCTGTGACATAATTATATTTTGTAGTTAGTAACTTGCTTCTAGCACCGCATTACTTACATACATACATACATTTGTACATTTACACACTATGTACCTATATTCACACTTAACACACTGTTACAGGCGAAACAGACGATGAAAACTACACTTTATTACTGAGAGAATAAGATTCAATTTTGTTTAACTGGAAACTGTAAGATTCTTGTAAGGGTCGACATTAAATTAGTTAGCGAAAGTTATAGATGATTCTCCCTGTGAAACCAAACATCTCTCCCTAAGAAATTCGGAAAAAACTAAATTTTATTTTTCACTATTTCTGCCGTAACTTTTTTTGTTTTTGACTTTCTCGAATGATTCTTTTTGCACCTTACAGCTCTCGTGAATACACGTCTTTTGAGCTTGAATATATTTTCACAACTCTCCGAGATATAATGACATCGCACTTTTTCGTGAAATCGGAGCATATACTGGAGCGAACGAAAAGAAATTTCCAAAGTCAAAATTCCGACTCCCCATACAAAGGGAAATCAGCTCATCGCTTGACCTATCCAAATCCAGCGTAGTGGACTATGCCTAATACCCCTTCACTGTTTAATTGTATATGGGCTGATGAGACATGAGATAAGTTTGTTTAATCATTCAAATTATTTCACCCATTAGAACACCTAAGGGACCATCCATAAATTACGTCACACGTTAAGGGGAAGGGAGGGGGTCGACAAAGTGTGACAAGGGGGTGGGAGGGGTCATAAGTTTCGTGACGTCACATTTCAAAATATGTTATGAGTATCAAAACGCGTTAACTATTAACGAAAAACTTAACTTCCTCAGTCCCAAGCACTCTTTTAACGTTTTTACTCTGGTTGAGACAATGAGTTTTGAGTTCCCAAAAAAAAATTACAACACTATTAAAAACTGCTTTTATTAAAAAAATACAAACAATTGAAAATATGTGACGTCACGCTAGGGAGGGGGGAGTCTTACAAATGTGACCAGCTGTGACAAGGAGGGGGGAGGGGTTAAAAAATCATGAAATTCGTGTGACGTAATTTACGGATGGTCCCTAATTTCATAAAAATAAGGCAAAATTTTCCGCTGCTAACTCTTGGCATTATAAAATGCCCTGTGGGAGACGGCGCTGGCTGTTTTAGGCGAGCATTATAGCTCGTGGGAGATAATGGAGAGGTGGATTTTTTTTCATATTTCGAACTAGTGAGTTGATTTACATCCTTCGTTCTCGCTAACTTATTTAAAGTTACTCGATATATCTAAAAATCTTTGCAGAATCTTGGACTAATATTCTTTAAGAGAACTGACAATCGCCAAATATCGTAAGCATATCAGCTCGAGCACGATGGCGACAACTTGCGGCGCGCCACTCTGCTGACGCTGAAACTTCACTGATTGAGCGAGGGTCCCGCGCAAAGGCTTGCTCGCCCGCTGGTGTTGTCAAAGTTGACATTTTGACATAGGACCGCGGCGCATTACGCGCGCTATCACCATCGTACTAGAGCTGCAGTAACTCATTCTATAGTTCTATAAGGACCTAATAATTGGCTTTTTGTTACATATGTTTGTATTTAAGTGGTTTTCTAGCTGCTGCTCTTCGTGAAATTGAATAAATAAATAAATATAATGACAGATGTCGCATATTGTGAATTTTTTCAGTAATGGTACTTATTAACGCTCATTTCTTCATTTTCCTTGACAATCAACGCCATCTAAATAAAATACTTGTAACTAAATGTGTAATGACTGTTTTGTTAGTTCTAAAGTAGTGGCGTTGTATGTGAACATATAAAATAGTCAGCAGTCGCAAAATGTCCAAATCGCGGAATGTTCTTAAACTATAATATCAAGTCAGTGTTTTGTCTGTACTACCTTATAATTGTATTATCTTTGTTAAAACTTAACATTAAATATTAATAAAAACAACTTTTTAAAAGCTATCGTACAACTACGCAAATAGTTATTATTTTGGTTTTCAACTGTTACTAATATTTTATTATTATTATGTTACAATATTTTTTTTCTTACAATAAAAACATGTTTTGGATGTATCTCTAGTTTACAGTGGGGTCTACGGTCACTTCATTTCATTTATTTCATGCTTTCATGTGTTACAATAGGTCTTACAGTCTAAAAGTAGTTCCAACATGAAACCCTGTTAGGGCACTGCACTCAAACAATGCATATAACAACGTTTAAAATAGTCTTAATATATAAGGTCCTAATTTATTAGTCACTTTCCTTTTAACACGTTATTGTGTAGGTCAAAATATATCATTTGAGTCAAAAAACAAAAGCATAATATTAAATTTAAAAGGTCTTGAAAAATTTTTGTATGATATTTTTTCATTACTATGTTGAATAAACCCATCCATTCAAACGTAAATAATAATGGCAGTAGTAGAGCGGGCGAGCGGGGAGTGGACGGCTATAATCGAAAGAGAACCATTCCTTTATCTTTAAATGGATTTTTTTTATTTTTTTTACAAAATTTAATTTTCAGATAATTAATTTTTATGTTGTTTTTTGGAATACTATCAACCTATACAATAACGCCTTAGAAGTTAAGTGACTAATAAATTAGGACCTTATATAAAACAAAGTCACTTATATGGATAGTTATTTGGTGACTACAAATTAGTCCATCAGACGTCCAGACGCACTGCGGGGTACCACCCTTATCTTGTCGAGATACCTCGGATACGTACTGAGCGCTATTCTTCATCATTTATATTGCGCACTGCCAGGGAGTGGAATTCTCTGCCGGCGTCTGTATTTCCAAGCTCATATAAAAATAAAAAGTTGTCAAAAAGACTCAAGTAACATTAGTTATACACTAATCGATGCTCTAACGGTTAAGGAAAACCTCATGAGAAATCACATTCAGAAGATTGAATGTGTAACCATGATCCAATCCGGTCTGGTTCCCCTGTTAGCAGGGTCACGGAGGTCAGATGGCACTCGCTCCACTGTAATGACTTGACCTGCTAAATCCTGGATCATGGTCGAGCGTACCCCGAATGAAAGATGACGAATTATTTTATTGAATATATAAATAAAAATATACTATTTACATTGTAATTTTTCTCTTTATATTTCTAGATACATCCAAAACTTTTAGCATCTAAGCTTTATTTTAGCATATACGTGGTGTTATTCTGAACCGATCACCACACGGCACAAATACGCTCGTGCTCCCCATTATGGTCGTGCTGGGAGTTATAAGCATGGCTTATTTCGGCACTGTCCAGGTCTCAGATCTTGCTTTAACTAGACAGAAAATCAGTCGTTAATTGGTCGAAAGTCGGCAAAAGAGAAAATTTGTCGCTTAAAATCAAGATCCGAGACCTGGGCAGTGTCGAAATAAGCCACGCGAGTTATGAAACACTTATTTGTTTGAAAATGCACACAAAGCTTTATAAGCCTGTTTTTTTTTATTATAATAATAATAACTTCCGTATTTTTACCATTCTGGTATATTTTTCTGATTAAGGAAGGTACTTAATTATTTATTATAACATGAAATTGTTGATTCGTAATTTTCATAATTTTACCTACATTCTTTTATAGACTCTGTGTAATTAACATAAAGGCTATATTTGTTTGTCACCACAATCACACATTATCACCTTTATAAACCAAACGTGAATACTAATGAAATACAGGGTGTAAGGAAAGTTTAGCAAAAATTTAGACCATCTGAACGATCTTTCAGTGGAATTTTTTATTCAATATTTTTTCCAATCAATGGTCTAAATCCTTGATTCCCAAAGTGGTCCAGGTGGACCCCCAGGGGTCCACGGGAGTCTCGAAGGGGGTCTACGTTGGTGTGACAAAAAAATGGGGGTTCACAATTCATATAAGCGGGGGTCCACAAAAATTTATCTGTTTTCGATAGTGAAAAACATCCAATTTTTTTGACATCCACTCACAGCACAATCAATTAATTAATAAACCAATTAATTCTCGCTTTTTTTTCGAAAACTGTTAATTCGTGGTTGAAACTCAGCCGCAACGCAAATTCTCTTAATTAGATCTAATCTTCACATTTTTTGTCGTGTTTTGGGAATATGGTAGACATGTGGCTGCAGGGAGGGGGTCCACCGAAACCAGAAAAATTTTGAAAGTGGTCTATGAGAAAAAAAGTTTGGGAACCTCTGGGCTAAATTAAGGGTTTCAATAGTTGCTAAGCTGACCCTTACCGTGTGTAAGAACCATATATATTTTCACACCATTTGACAGTCAGACTTCTGCTGCCCTAGCATACGCAACGAGACCTCACTCTCATGAGAGTATAGACTACAGAGCACAAGGAAAATTATCTCTATTTGTATGTAGAGAAGTTTTCATTACTCTTGCATCTCTCCTATATTTATTTATTAGTTATTAAATTATTTAGCGAAACTTTATGGCGTGCTTCTACCTGTGAAACTGCAAGACTTTCCTAACGCATTTAAATTCTCAAAAATCGCTTAAAAAAATTTCTTTTTTTTTTCATTATATTCCTAGGTGAAAATTGTTCAATTTCATGAGTTGACTTAAGTTTTTAATTTTCACAAATTTAAAGTCACATATTTAATCCTGTTTTCCTTGGAAATGAACTCTCATGAGAGTAAAGTCTCATTGCGTATGCTAGGGCCGCAGATAACTTATAAAAGTGATACTCCTCTACAGATGTTAAATATATTTCTTTTATAATTTGTTATTATTAACAATCCTATGTTAATATGATTTAAAGATATGTTGTTGTTGTTCAGTTTAGTTGTTCAGAGATCTGTTTCCGAGGCCGGCGTGTCGAGCCAATGTCGTTCGCAACGTTTTGGTCGTCTCGTGTCAGACTAGAAAAAAATATCACACTATTATTATATAGGCGAAAGTTACGCTCAAACGACTGGACTAATTTAGATATTTATATTTCTTTATTTGCCTTCAAATGGTACAATAAGTTCTTAAGCTAATTATCAAGTTCATCATTTGAAACCTTGTACAAGGTACAGCAAACTTATAGTCATTTAAAAAATACAATATTTTCTCATTATTATTATTTTTATATATAATCATCTATGTCAGTTTTTTTTCTAAGTCTAAGTCAATGTGGTAGATTCTAATAAATTCAAGGTATGTTAATATAATCATAGTAATAATATTCAATACGAAATTCAATGAAAAATTAAATTATATTCTAATATTTTAAATGACAATTAAATAAATTAATTAATTACCGTCAATGTGATAATTACAATTAAAAAAGTACCTTGTCATAATTAATAAAATTAATTATTCAAAATTTCTTAATGTTTCTTTTTGGAGAGGTAATTCAATCATTTTATTTAGGTATGGAGGTGGCTGACACCCAGGATTAACAATATGCTACATCATTTTTGAAAGAATTTCCGGGCGAAAAGCTAGTTAGTTATAAATAAGTAAATAATGCTACATACTCAAATTATTCATCATATCAGCCTGTAACTAATAAGTAGGTATGTGAGAAGTGAATGTCCTAAACTTCAGGTTACAGTCTATAATCATCTTTATGCAGAGTTCACGGTCGAGGACTTGAGATAAAACAACGTAATGAATTTAAACTCGAAATTATATTTTTAATCAAGAATGCGATACAAAAAATATATCTGCACGAACGGTGTGCAGGGCTGGCGCGGCGCGGGGCGACTGACGCTGCCCGGCCTCACAGAATGGGTGGCCAACTAAAAACGCTTACCTAAGCTTAGACTGTGTGCCTACAAGCTCATTGCAGTCCACTGCTAAACATAGGCCTCCCCCAAGGCGCGCCACTTTGCACGATCCTCCGCTGTTTGCATCCAGCCACTATCCGCTATCTCCTTTAGGTCATCTGACCATCTGGCTGGGGGCGTCCTACACTACGTTTGCCAAGACGTGGTCTCCATTCGAGAACCTGTCTACTCCAACGCTCGTTCTGCGACAGACATGGCCAGCCCACTGCCACTTCAGCTTGCTACACTTTTGGATAATATCCATCACTCCGGTTTTCTGTCGGATGACCTTCATGCTTCATAATAAACTATTCAAAAAGGTCAAATAATTCACAATGAAGGCTTTATAATAATTTGAGTAGTTATGTAGCATTATTTATAGCTAACTTGCTTTTCGCCCGAAACTTCGTACCAAAATGATGTGGTAGCATATGTGTTGATCCTGGATATAAAGTTAACTTTAAATTAGTGAACATTTTGGGGATCTTCTTCTTCTTATCGTGTAGGTATAGTCAAGTGTGTGGCGAACTTGACTAACCCTGTTGTCAAGAGTTTTCAAACCGCACAATGGCCTCTGACTTGGTTTTAACGACTGTAGTCAATCGACAACAGCCGGGACCGACAGCTTAACGTGCCCTCCGAAGCACGGAAACGCTCGTGATAAATTGCCAATTTAGTCACCCATCAGGTTCCCTGCCTCTGTGTACGTTACTTAACCTCACTGATCGGTTGAGACCAGCGAGTGCCACTGGGCTATGAGCGCTTGGGGGTGAAATGCAAAGTAATTTAATTTTCGCAAACTAATTTAAGGTAACTTACCTTGTATAATTGATTACAATCGTCTATACCGCCCCCCGCCGCGCGCGCCGCCGCCGCCTCCCGTGCCGACAGCACCTCCTGACATAACACAACATGTTACTTAACTGATATTTAGTAACCAAACTGACAGTCGGTAACTTAACTGACAGTCGGTAACCTAACTGACGTTTGGAGACCAAACTGACATTTGGTAACTAAGCTGACATTTGGTAACTGAACTGACAGGCGACAATAGTCGACAACCAAATAACAGACGGTAACCAAAATGAGTCAGTAACTAAACCGACAGTCGCTAACCTTGACAATGGTTAACCAAATTGACAGTCGGTTACTAAACCGACAGTCTGTAACCAAACTGACAATCAGTAACCAAACTGACAGTCAGTAAACAAACTGACAGTCGGTAGCTGCGTCAGGGCCAAAATTGTAATTTATATACGTTATTATTGTTAAGTGCAATACCTAAATTTGTTTATTTTATGTTTAATGTACTTATATTAAAAATTAACAACTGTGTTATATTGTATAGACTAAAGAATAAGACACTAAGACAAACCACATGTGGTTTAATAGTGTCTTCTTGAAGTTATTGTTACTTTTGATATATTTGTCGAAATAAATAAAAATAATAAAATAAACCAAACTGACAATCAACCAAACTGACCGTTAATCGGTAACTACAGTCGGTAACCAAACTGACAGTCGGTAAACAAACTGACAATCAGTAACCAAACTGGCAATAGGTAACCCACTAAGTGTACACTGTACATACCTGCAACATGACAGCAGCCTCCATTTCCGCCGTGCTGACGTCATTCACTGTTTTGGGGAGTTCTTCATCTTCTATATCTGTAACAATTCACATTAGTATTATAAGGTTTTGTATGGTATACACTAGACTTTGGGGGATTCGGAAATTTATTGTAGTATAAAAAAAGAAAATGTACAAAAACGCATCCGCAACAGGCTTTGTCAACTTAAAGTTAAGCTAAGGGAATTGAGTGAAATGGCAGGGGGGTGTCACTCCTTTGTTTAGGCATGTTCTTGCAGCTGGCATACTGAGTATGCAGTATGCAGCGAGCGCGGGCTGACACTCAGCGCGCGTGTGAGCCGCAACGCAAGCGTGTTGAACTAAATAATAAGTGTACCTACTTATTAACAATATTAAAACCAGACAGAAACACGTTTTGCCATCACAATAGTCTGTAGGTGTCTGTAGTTAGTAGGTATGTAACTTGTGTTTTTACTTTTTACACTTCCTAACTAAAGTTACATTGATTTTATAAGCTTTGTTATCTTACTTATTTAAGTTCAATAATAATTTTACCTCTAAGTCGGCGGCGAGTGTTAACCCTGAGCTCTCGTCGCGAACGCGGCATCGAGTCGGCGGTGTGCAATAGAATATGAACGCTAGCAGCCGACTATAAGTTTCAATTTCTCTTGCAAGCTTGTGCCGCTCGCAATAGTTGGCAATTTTTTATGTCTAAAGTTGACTTTTGTTAGGGAGTGAGACTTCTGTACGTTAGTCAGTACTATTATTTATTCTGTGGAAATGGTCCCAAATAAGTGGAATGATCAACCATATGCCTGTCGGGTTTTCTGTAGATATATCATCTAGACTTGAAACTAATTACCTATATAAATTTAATTTAAAGTAACTCCATAGAAAATACAAAAATATGTTCCTTGGGGAAAATTTGTCAATTTCGTAACAAATTACAACGGCAATCGGTAGCCTTTTTCGTGATTAAAATGTCCACAGTCAACAGTACTATACTGACCGTGGTAGGAGTAGAGTTGCGGTGTGCTGGCCCTAAGCCGGTGCGCTACAGTCTCGGCCTTGAGTCTGGCAGTACTATACTGACAGTACTATACTGACCGTGGTAGGAGTAGAGTTGCGGTGTGCTGGCCCTAAGCCGGTGCGCTACAGTCTCGGCCTTGAGTCTGGCAGTACTATACTGACAGTACTATACTGACCGTGGTAGGAGTAGAGTTGCGGTGTGCTGGCCCTAAGCCGGTGCGCTACAGTCTCGGCCTTGAGTCTGGCAGTACTATACTGACAGTACTATACTGACCGTGGTAGGAGTAGAGTTGCGGTGTGCTGGCCCTAAGCCGGTGCGCTACAGTCTCGGCCTTGAGTCTGGCAGTACTATACTGACAGTACTATACTGACCGTGGTAGGAGTAGAGTTGCGGTGTGCTGGCCCTAAGCCGGTGCGCTACAGTCTCGGCCTTGAGTCTGGCAGTACTATACTGACAGTACTATACTGACCGTGGTAGGAGTAGAGTTGCGGTGTGCTGGCCCTAAGCCGGTGCGCTACAGTCTCGGCCTTGAGTCTGGCAGTACTATACTGACAGTACTATACTGACCGTGGTAGGAGTAGAGTTGCGGTGTGCTGGCCCTAAGCCGGTGCGCTACAGTCTCGGCCTTGAGTCTGGCAGTACTATACTGACAGTACTATACTGACCGTGGTAGGAGTAGAGTTGCGGTGTGCTGGCCCTAAGCCGGTGCGCTACAGTCTCGGCCTTGAGTCTGGCAGTACTATACTGACAGTACTATACTGACCGTGGTAGGAGTAGAGTTGCGGTGTGCTGGCCCTAAGCCGGTGCGCTACAGTCTCGGCCTTGAGTCTGGCAGTACTATACTGACAGTACTATACTGACCGTGGTAGGAGTAGAGTTGCGGTGTGCTGGCCCTAAGCCGGTGCGCTACAGTCTCGGCCTTGAGTCTGGCAGTACTATACTGACAGTACTATACTGACCGTGGTAGGAGTAGAGTTGCGGTGTGCTGGCCCTAAGCCGGTGCGCTACAGTCTCGGCCTTGAGTCTGGCAGTACTATACTGACAGTACTATACTGACCGTGGTAGGAGTAGAGTTGCGGTGTGCTGGCCCTAAGCCGGTGCGCTACAGTCTCGGCCTTGAGTCTGGCAGTACTATACTGACAGTACTATACTGACCGTGGTAGGAGTAGAGTTGCGGTGTGCTGGCCCTAAGCCGGTGCGCTACAGTCTCGGCCTTGAGTCTGGCAGTACTATACTGACAGTACTATACTGACCGTGGTAGGAGTAGAGTTGCGGTGTGCTGGCCCTAAGCCGGTGCGCTACAGTCTCGGCCTTGAGTCTGGCCGCGTGTCCTCGTAACAGACGCTCGCACTCTGCGTCCCATCGGCCTGGACCCACGCATCTGGAATTAATAACTCTAAAATCAAAACACCGACATTTAAGACCTTACCACGAAAAATAAAAATAAAAGTTTCACTTAAAAATGGCTGTATGGTCATAGATTCCTTTGCCTTTATATGAGGTTTAAAATGGCTGTATGGTCATAGATTCCTTTGCCTTTACATGAGATTTTAAAATGGCTGTATGGTCATAGATTCCTTTGGCTTTACGTGAGGTTTAAAAATGCTGACTTTAAATTAGTTTGGGAAACTTTAGGGGGTGATTCTCCACGTGAAACTGAATAACTTTCCCCAGGGAACCTACATGACATCTTAAAAAAAATATTTCAATTTTCCATACAAAGGCAAATTAGCTGATCTCGCACAAGTTGTATGAAGAAGCCAAAATAAATTTTTTTCATATGAAGGTCAACGGACGGTGATCATAGTCAACGGAAACCAGCAAGCTTTTGGTGGTGGCTTCGCTGTGAGGCTCTCGACGGAAGGCGTAGTGTGTCTGGTCAACAATACTGAAGCCTATACGAGAAGCCTATGGAGATTTTTATAATGGACAAGAGGAGCGAAGAATAGAACGCGTGCAAAAGTTTACACTCTTAGGTATGGATATAGACACACACATGAACTGGAAATGCCACGTACAAAAGTTGAAGACTAAGTTAGCGCAATTTACGTACGCACTTCGAGAGATTAAAAGGACGACTGATTTGACAACTGCAATATCTACCTATTATGCGTATGCCTATGCTTGGCTCAGCTACGGTATTATTTTATGGGGAAACAGCACCGACGCGCCGGACCTTTTCACATCTCAGAAGAAATTGATTCGAATCTTGGCAAATATTAAAGACATCGATAGTTGTAGACCGTACTTTATGAAGTACAAAATACTTACCCTACCATCAATTTACATACTGGAAATATGCAAATTCACAAGAAAACACCCTGATTTTTACCGAACACGAAAAGACATACCTACAACATATAAACTGCGCGACGGGGACAGATTATTGCTGCCTAGTTCTAGATTAAAACTACACTCAACAGGCCCACTGAGCATGTCGGTGAAAATATATAATAAACTGCCGACTTTCCTTAAAACTGAATTGAAAGAAAAACAATTTATTTTAAATCTTAAAGAATTTTTATACGATAAATGTTATTATACTATTGACGAGTATTTACAGGATAAATTTTGACATTAGGCATTTTAATTTATATTTTTCTTTTTTCTTTTTTTCTTATAATAATTGACATGAACCTATTATTTTTATTTTAATGACATCGTTTAATTTACAATTATCTACATTTATTTAATTACCATTGACTACGCATTAAAACTGACATTAAATTTAATTTTTATACCTGGGACATTTAATTATTGCCTACTAATACTGCTTTCTTTTTATTTATAACATTAATTAACATTTACGAGATGAATATTAACCGCATGACATAATATAAGTAATAATTATAACCCTTTTTTATGACAATATTTTTTATTCATTTTAGCCGCAAATGTTTGACATGAGTCCTCCTCTCTCAAATAAAATTGCGTGCCCAGCCTGGGTCCATGAGCTCTCAGAAATGTTATTTGTTTGTCACCTATCTAAAAACCATGGAAAGCAATAAATGATTGAGTATTGAGTATTTCGAGTTATTTGTAGGACAGAAACAACGTGTTATGGGAATTATCACACACGAGGTCAGATTCGCAGAACCGAAGTAGCAGCACCTATTCACATCGCACGGTCAGCGAAATTGGATAGCGCGTCGCGAGTGAACCGTAGTGCTCAGTGCGTGTTATAGCGATTATGTTTATGTTTTGATATTTATAAGTTGTTCATTTTCTAAGTTTCATGAGATGTTATTGTTTTTACTGATGCAAGCTTCGATCAACTATAGAAAACTAGATACACAGTCCCATACAAAATGAAGTTTAAAAGTGTCCCAACTACAATACGTACTTAGATAGTTGTATACCACTTCATGTATTATGAAAAAGTTCTAAAGTGTCAAACATTTTAATCTAATTTAAACCTTAACGTAATATTATAAGGTCGAAAATAAAATCTGTTTAATTTGTAAAATACCACTTTTGGTTTTGAACAAAGGATAACGTAAGACAATTTGATGACACTGGCTGTCACGTAGAACATGGGAGGACTGGAGATGCCTTTGTTCATTTTAAAAATATATTAGTTGGGTCGATTTCACATAAAAAAATCTTCGTACAAACTTTTTAACAAATTCAAAATGCTACGAAATGGTGTGGTTTTCTTTTTGACCCCTGATTGTGTTGTATAGGAGCGTCATAGCTCTTAAACTGATGATGTTAATGGTGCAGTTTATTTTATTCGAAAGCTTCTTCTTGCGCTGGATTTCAGATATGATTTATCAAAATTGGTTCAGTTCAGCCGTTTACTTTTATGTTAGTTTTTATGTTTTTTTATTATTAAAAAAATCACATTCATTTAAATTAACCGACGATTAATATGCATTACAATTGATAATCACAGCCGCCGCCATTCTTCTTAATTATTGCTTATAAACATAATATTCTATGCTTATTTTTTTATGAAATATGAAATAACTTATAAAAAAAGAAAAGAACTGTGTCTTTCCCGATTACACATATATTATGTTTTGCTTATTTAAAACTTAGTATAATTTTTTGAACAGAAATGACCTATTGAGATTTAAGAGAGGAAATTAGCTATGAAACTAAATAGATATTTAAGTACAAGAAATTTTTTTTTTAAAGCAACCAACTCAAAAAAAACATTTGTCTTCTTCGCTGTCATCATCTTTGTCCTGAAGATGAAACATATTTTTTTTATTTTATTCAATACAAGAAACTCCAAATCAAAAGTGATAAAAAAGTACATACTATTTGAGGTGCAGCTGTTTTGTGTAACCTTTTGGCTCCTTTTGTAATGACATACGAGTCACTTTCTAAAAAATGCTTGGAGCAAAAGACACTACTTTGCGACGGCTGAAAAAAATCTTCACATCTTTGACGTGCGATCACGGATGTCCACAGTCCACATCGCACAGGATCTCTAGGAAAACTAAAAATCCAATAAAACTTTATGTTTGTAAACGTCACGCACGTTAAATTTTTTATTAATTCAGTTTTATATGATTAATGGTTTTGCCATAATACCTTTAATGTAAGTATAGAAAACAGAATTAATATATATACTTTTTACACTTCAATTTTATAACACAGATGAAAATGAAAAAAATAACAATAGAAAAAAAACAGCGTCTCTATTTGTTTTAGAACAGAGTCACTGCATAACCCGAACAAATGATGTTGAAATACAACGGTATGGATTTGTAACTTCGGCTAGTGTCTATTCAATTTAAAGGGTTATACTCTCGCCGAATGTTATTAAATTAAACTAAAAAAATGTTTTATAACCTTTTCTTGGCCAAATACTAAGATAATTTCAATTCACATATAATAATTACAAAACTACTTATTTAAAAAATGACATTCCACATTCCTTTAAAGTTCTGGAGGTGTGATTTTTACAATTTTTCACTGCGCACTGAGGCATGGTTACTTTCGGAACGAACGAATGCTACTAAACGAAAAGACAACCCAAAACGTCAAGTGGGTGATCATTTAGTGAGGGAACTTTTTTGTTGTGGATTGTGTATCTAGTTCTTTATAGTTGATCGAAGGATGCAAGGTTTTGTTGTCACGTAGCTAAGTTTGATATGTTTCGTTTAAGGCTCCAAAAGAGAAGCCTATGTTGTAATTTTAGAATATTGAAAATTTTTGTCAAAATTTTGGAAAATGTAATTTTGTATTTAATTGTAACGCAATAGAAATGTGCCTCAGAAAATCAGAAAATCTGTTCCTGCTTACAAAACTCAATAGACCTATGTTCCTAGGCGAAATTTATTTAGTTTCGTGGGCATATTCACATCCTTAATTTTCGCTAACTAATTTAGCAACACCCAATACAGGGATTTAGGTATCTCTCTTTCAACCTTTCGGGTGGTTAATCAGTCCATGAAACTGAACAACTTCCCCAAGGAACATAGCTCAAAATACAAAAAAAATTGAGTTCCTATACAAACTTCATCAGTATATAGCGCATTTTGACACATACTAAGATTTTCCCTTGTGGTCAAGTGGGAGCCGTCAACACTACCACTCGACCAAGCCGGTCGTTATAACTGTAAAATAAAAAATATTCTATAACCCCCGACACTAATTATCGATTAAAACGGTTGAATGTTTAACAATATGTTAACAATTAGTAGGATAAAAGTATAACTGACTGCGTGTGGTGCTGCAGCCAGGGCCCCGGCGACAGCAGCGGCTCCCCGACGCTGGGCACGTGCTCGGCCTCCAGACGAGATAACAGCTGTTTTGCCACCAGTTCCGCCGCTTCTCGCTAAAAACATAAGTGTTGTGTTAGATAAGATACTGATTGGTTACTGTTTTGGTTACTACTGTTAGAAATTAATCAACTTAGATTTGTTTAGTAACCAAAACGGATACTGTTTTGGTTACTAAACAAATCTAAGTTGACTAATGTCTAATATTTTGGTAACCAAATTGTAAGTCACTCTGGTTACCAATCATAAGTCACTCTGGTTACCAATAGACAAAATGAAGAAACTCTGATTAACAATCATAAGTCACTCTAGTTACCATTCATAAGTCAAACTAGTTACCATTCATAAGTCACTCTGGTTACCAATCATAAGTCATTCTGATCTCCTCGCTGTTTCCGGGCTGTGTTTCCGCTAGCGCCAGTAAAACGTCGTACGTCTCGATAGAACGTAACGCAACGCACAGCGACACACTAATTCAAAGTTACCCAATATAATATCATCCACATACCTCCTAATTGAAAGTTATACAATATGATATTATCCACATGCCTCCTAATTTAAAGTTATACAATATGATATCATCCACATACCTCCTAATTTAAAGTTATACAATTTGATATTATCCACATACCTCCTAATTGAAAGTTATACAATATGATATCATCCACATACCTCCTAATTTAAAGTTATACAATATGATATTATCCACATGCCTCCTAATTTAAAGTTATACAATATGATATCATCCACATACCTCCTAATTTAAAGTTATACAATTTGATATTATCCACATACCTCCTAATTTAAAGTTATACAATATGATATCATCCACATACCTCCTAATTTAAAGTTATACAATTTGATATTATCCACATACCTCCTAATTTAAAGTTATACAATATGATATTATCCACATACCTCCTAATTTAAAGTTATATAATATGATATCATCCACATACCTCCTAATTTAAAGTTATACAATATGATATCATCCACATACCTCCTAATTTAAAGTTATACAATATGATATCATCCACATACCTCCTAATTTAAAGTTATACAATATGATATCATCCACATACCTCCTAATTTAAAGTTATACAATATGATATCATCCACATACCTCCTAATTTAAAGTTATACAATATGATATCATCCACATACCTCCTAATTTAAAGTTACACAATATGATATCATCCACATACCTCCTAATTTAAAGTTATACAATATGATATCATCCACATACCTCCTAATTTAAAGTTATACAATATGATATCATCCACATACCTCCTAATTTAAAGTTACACAATATGATATCATCCACATACCTCCTAATTTAAAGTTATACAATATGATATCATCCACATACCTCCTAATTTAAAGTTACACAATATGATATCATCCACATACCTCCTAATTTAAAGTTACACAATATGATATCATCCACATACCTCCTAATTTAAAGTTATACAATATGATATCATCCACATACCTCCTAATTTAAAGTTATACAATATGATATCATCCACATACCTCCTAATTTAAAGTTATACAATATGATATCATCCACATACCTCCTAATTTAAAGTTATACAATATGATATCATCCACATACCTCCTAATTTAAAGTTATACAATATGATATCATCCACATACCTCCTAATTTCAAGTTATACAATATGATATCATCCACATACCTCCTAATTTCAAGTTATACAATATGATATCATCCACATACCTCCTAATTTAAAGTTATACAATATGATATCATCCACATACCTCCTAATTTCAAGTTATACAATATGATATCATCCACATACCTCCTAATTTAAAGTTATACAATATGATATCATCCACATACCTCCTAATTTAAAGTTATACAATATGATATCATCCACATACCTCCTAATTTAAAGTTATACAATATGATATCATCCACATACCTCCTAATTTAAAGTTATACAATATGATATCATCCACATACCTCCTAATTTAAAGTTATACAATATGATATCATCCACATACCTCCTAATTTAAAGTTATACAATATGATATCATCCACATACCTCCTAATTTCAAGTTATACAATATGATATCATCCACATACCTCCTAATTTCAAGTTATACAATATGATATCATCCACATACCTCCTAATTTCAAGTTATACAATATGATATCATCCACATACCTCCTCGCTGTGTCCGGGCTGTGTCTCCGCCAGTGCCAGTAACACGTCGTACGTCTCTATGGCCCGGTCGGCCGACCGTAACGCCACGCATAAGGACACACAACATGACTCCTGTAGCGCACACGCACACGACAGTCTGGATGAAGATATAAAAAAATATATTATTGTTTTTTCATAACGAATAGGTTCGCTCTTGACCATAATCTAGCCCAGGGGAGAAGATGTGGTCGAGGATCACCCAGAAGATGCATATTCCGAAATAAATGATTATTTTTTATTTATTTTTTTATATTCACTCGAACTTTTATTGACGGTTGAATCCCGGTCGGGGCGAATTGTTTAAATGTCATGTTATCTATCTATGTACACCTAACTTATATACATCTTGCCTATCACTTAAGTACGTCTTACCTATGTACACCTCACGTAAGTGCATTTTTACCTATATACACCCTATAGGGTAGCTACATAAAATCGCCGCGGCCACACTATAAATTCGGCCGGCGTAACAAATAAAGTCACAGTCTTCCAACGACACTCGAGCGTATTATTTCTCCCCTACTCGACCCTACCATCGTCCAACGCTGGGACTGGTGCTTCGACGGACTCTACAGCAACACAGCACTACGCTCCTACAACCCCAATTATGTGCATCTAACTTAGTACACCTAACTTAACACCCGGAGAAACACCCGGGAAATAGTGTTTATTAGTTTTATTTTCTTTATTATTTTTCATATGTATATGTCAGTCTGTAAGGTATTATAGTATTTTTACTGACTCGCTGCAGACGCGGTCATAAATCATAACAGATAAAGGGTTGGGAGCAGCGCAACGTCGTTATCGATATGTGTGAGTCATCGACTCTGGTAGCAAAATACCCTAACATGCTACGTAACTAGGTAATCTGTTTCCTAATAAGAGTATTATAAATACAAAAACCCCGAGTAATATAACTTTATTTTATTTTAACTAACCTCAATATTCACAAAAATGATTTTCTATCGATATCAACTATCGACATGAAAACAACGCGGAACTAGGCCAGCCCATAAGACCCATAAGTGGGAGCGAGATAGAAACACTGATAATGATTTATGACCGCGTCTGCAGCGAGCCGGTAAAAATACTATAATATCTATGGGCCTAAATGAAAAATATGATTATTACTTATTAAGCACAGCTTACCTATGCGCAGTATCAGTAGCCCGGTCCAAGGCGCACTGCAGCACCCTGCAGTCGGCCTCGAGGCGCCGGGCGCGCGCCCGCCACGCCTCGAGGTGCGAGGTGAGCGCTTGCCCGTCGTTATTGGCGGCTGTTAGCGCTTCTCTGAGGTCTGCTTGAGCGCACACGTCGAGAGCTAAGCGCTCGGCCGCTTCTAGGCACCAGGTCTGGGGGGAAAAGTGGGGGGTATTTATTTTCTAAATAAAAAAAATAAAAAATAAACGCTACACACTCAAAGGCCCACACTAATGTTTTCCCTTGTGTTGTGAGTCACTTGGAACATACATAAAGACAAACACAAACACCCATGACCCGAGAACATCTGCTTTTTACACAAATGTTTGCCCCGACTGGGGATCGAACCCAAGTCCCGCCGATCAAGAGGCAGCGTCACTACCACTCGACCAAACCGGGGTCATCATTTATTTTGCTCATTTGTTTGCTACAACAAAACAACAAATTTACAAAAGATTTTTTGCAGATTGGTACACAATGTTGTAAATAATAGTCGCATCAATTCTCTTTCATTTGATATGTACTGTGCTAGCAAAACGGTCCTGACTTAGCATATGTGGCGCTGGTACAGGAGTACGCTATTATTTTTAGTTTATTAATTTAGAAAACTTATACATCTACTTTAGAAACTACAGGAATCTAGTGAAATGGGTACATTCCCAACAAAAAAAAATAGTGGAACCAAATTGGACATCAATTTTTACCGTGTGGTGATCGGTTGAGAATAACACCACCCCATCTCTTTCTGTGGGTGTCGTAAGAGGCGACTATGGGAACACAAATGAGACCTGCCTCCTAGTAATCCATCCCAGGCAACGACACTTCATTTTTTTCTGAATCTGAGGTGTCGTCCTATGGTCTCATGCGGTGTGGTAGGCTCTGTAAAGGGCCGTCTGGTTCGCGACCACCCTCCTACCGAAGTCCGACGCCAAACAGCCTGCTGTGTTCCGTCCGTGCGTGGGAGTACCAATGCCTTTATAGGCATTTTCTGGGTTAACTCGCTCCATCGTCGACCTCATCTTGACCTTTATGGTCAAAATTGAGGTCAAGAGTTAACCCATCTTATAATTAAAAAAAATCGAGTAATAAAACAGCTATTCCTTCTATTTTTCATGTTTATTTTAGTAGGCTAATTTATAAATTCGTAATATTACCTAAAATATTTGTGTGAATGTGTTTGTGTGGGCGTGTGCCTGTGCGTACATGTGTACATGAGTGCGGGCGTTATATGTGGATAAGTGTATACTTGTGTGTGAGTGAGTGCTTGCGTAAATGTGCGTGAGGGCGTGCGTGAGTGCGTACATGCGTACATATGTGTGTGTAAGAACGTGCGTGCGTATATATGTGCGTGCGTACATGTGGAGTGTTACCTCATCAGCGTGTTGTACTGCCCCGGGCTCGGTCCGCCGCAGCCGCACGCGCTCGGCTCGCTTGGCCCGCGCGTGCGCGTGCGCGTGCGCGTGCGTCGGGCGCGCGTCGTCCTCCGAGCCGTGCTCGCGCTCGCAGCTGTCGCCGGTGCTGGCGTGGGCGTGCCGGAGCGACTGACAACATCTACAACGATAGGGTAGATTACTGATATGTAATACTATACATATGTTTAGTAAGATAATTAAACATAATATAATGACAGAATTCGAAGTTAAATTTGAAATTGGTCGATGAATGAAAAACTTCCAGCGAATCCTGTCAGAGTTCTCTCACCGAATCCTCAACTTAACTTTGACGTCACCGTTTTCTATTTCTCTCTATAAATGAGTTGAGAGTTTTGAACGCTCATATCTTTCTTAGTTTTAGAGATATTAAAAAACTAGAGATATAAAAAAACTAGAAAGATTTATAATTTTTATTTTATTTATTCCCACATTCGTGGAAGTTATGTTTTGTTACAAATTGATTTATGTTTTATAATTAAAGAGTGATGTGTTCATCTGTAACAGTCATATGTGTCAGAAAATTGTAAGCTCAAGAAAGATTCTACAAAATTGTAAAATGCATGTGATGTTGATGATCCTTAAGAAATAAATAAAAATAACTATTTATACCAGGCTATTTATGAGGTAAAGAGCTTCAATTTAAATAATAAACAATATTATTGTAGTAGCGTTAATACAAATTAGTTTGCAGGTGGTTCTACCTGTCAAACTGAACTAGGTACTTACTAATCATTTATTTATTACGATATGTGGTATACAAAGGTATTACTTTAACTGTTGTAACACATATAAACCATACAAAACAAAAGATTCATAAAATAACATTTACTGATCGTTTTCAAAAAATTCTTTAAGATTGTAAAAAACTTTACCCGGGGAAAGCTTAAGAAATTATCAAAACAAATTGTAAAAAAATTATTGCAAAAAATTAAAATAATAACAGTGTACAATACAATACAATATACTTACTTCATATATTGTTTAAGATACTCGCAGTTATATCAACTAATATCGGATGCTCATTTAACCCTCCGCATACCAGGTGGGGTGTAATAAACCCCAGGCGGTGAAAAATCGATATATTTAAAAAAAATTTCGTGCGCGGAATCTGAAGCTCTCAGTAGCTGGAGTTGCGACGTTCTTACACTAGCAAGTACCATTAGTTTAGTGGTGCGTGCGTTTTTTAGGGCTCTCGATGCGTTTTTGTTTAGAGTTGTTATTATTTGAGCATATACAAAATGCAATTATGGCGAACTAAAGAACTCCTACCTCGAGATTGAAGTAAAAATTTAAAGATGTATCATCGTTGTTTATTTTTTTTTTAAGTTCAGTCAGTTTAATTACAAACATTGGTAATTATCAATTCTTAGGGTAATTTCAAGTCTAAATTAGTAGTCAGAAGATGGCATTTAATCTATTAAATTTTTTTTATATATACTTATTGCTACTCAGGTTATGTTCAATTTCAAAAATATGCAATAATAATTCAGTACCCTTATTCCTATCTGATTACAGCGACCATTTTGTTAGGGTATGTCACACCCCACCTTGTATGGCATGTTACAAATTTTCACCTGGTATGCCGAGGGTTAAACAATAATCGTGGTGAGAACACGTTATAAACTAATATACTTTTACACATTACAAAAACGTAACGGCACAGTGTTAACGTAAAAACCAGCAAAGTTTTTATCCGTGTGGTGATCGGTTGAGAATAACACCACACCATCTCTTTCCGTGGGTGTCGTAAGAGGCGACTAAGGAAACACAAATGAGACCTGCCTCCTAGTAATCCATCCCAGGCAACGACACTTCATTTTTTTCTGAATCTGTGGTGTCGTCCAATGGTCTGATGCGGTGTGGTAGGCTCTGTAAAGGGCCGTCTGGTTCGCGACCACCCTCCTACCGAAGTCCGACGCCAAACAGCTTGCTGTGTTCCGTCGGTACGTGGGAGTACCAGTGCCTTTATAGGCATTTTCTAGGTTAACTCGCTCCATCGTCGACCTCATCTTTGACCTTATGGTCAAGATTGAGGACAAGAGTTAACCCATCTTATAATAAAATAAAATAAAAAGCGGAGGCGCAGTTTCTCGGTATACAGGGAAATCAATCCATTCGTTTAGGATCTACGATGCCACAAAAAAACTAACAGATATTATTATTTTTTATTGCGACTCATGCTTTTGTATCAAATGTATTTTGGTGAAAAAATAAATAAATTTATTATCATTACACAAATACACACGTCAAAGTCAAACTTATAATAACACCTCTCTTTTTTTCTTAGCGGTTAATAAAAACATCTTACCTGGCAGTACTAAGACATAATTCCGAATCTCGCTCAGAAAGCTGCAAACTACCCTCACAGGCCGAGCCCTGAGTCGGGGTCGTCAGTTCGACTCCCGGTTGGTCCACTTTCAGGTGTTCTTGTGTGCTCGTGTCCGTCGTGTCGTCTGGAAGCTCGAGTTTTGGCTCTTGTGGGGTAGGCACGTCTGTTGGGCTTAGACCGGAGGAAGTGTCATTCTGGAAACATCGAAAATATACATACATACATACATACGCTCACGCCCAAAATCCCTATCGGGATATACTACGTTTGAATCAGATGAAATAAATAAATAAACGCTACACACTCAAAGGCCCACACTAAGGTTTTCCCTTGTGTCGTGGGTACATAAAGACAAACACAAAAACCCATGACCCGAGAGCAAACATCTCCTTTTTACACAAATGTTTGCCCCGACTGGGCCTCGAACCCAGGACCCGCTGATCAAGAGGCAGCGTCGCTACCACTCGACCAAACCGGCCGTCCAAATAGGAACCATCCATAAATTACGTCACACGTTAAAGGGAGGGGAGGGGGTCGACAAAGTGTGACATTGTGTGACAAGGGGGTGCCCTCCCACCCCGTGTCATGAGTTTCGTGTCGTCACATTTCTTGAGTTTTCGTGTGTTATGAGTATAAACTAAGAACGACAAACTTAACCTCCTCAGTCCCAAGCACTCTTTTTACGTTTTTACTTTGGTTGAGACGATGAGTTTTGAGTTCCAAAAAAAAATAACAACTCGTATTAAGTATTTTATAAGAAAATTACAAAAAATGCTAAATATGTGACGTCACGCTATGGAGAGGGGAGTCTTACAAATGTGACCAGCTCTGACAAGGGGGGGAGGGGGTCAAAAAATCATGAAATTCGTGTGACGTAATTTATGGATGGCCCCATATGACAAATTAAATATGACTCGTGTATAAACAGCGCCTTAGAAACCTAAAATATTGAAGAGATTCCTTACGATTTAGAGAAGGAATAGATGCTTTTTAACCTTATTGCACTCTACAGGCCTACATCATCATCATGTCAGCCGCAAGACGTCCACAGCGTCCGCAGCCAGCGAACCGGTCAGTGACGTTGAGCAACGTACTCAGAGGCAGGGACCTGATGGGTGACTAAAGTGGCAATTTATCACGAGCGTTTCCGTGCTTCGGATGGCACGTTAAGCTGTCGGTCCCGGCTGTTGTCGATTGACTATCAGTCGTCAAAACCAAGTCAGAGGCCATTGTGCGGTTTGAAAACTCTGACACCAGGGTTAGTCAAGTTCGCCACACACTTGACTATACCTGCACGATAAGAAGAAGAAAACATGAAAATACGGTTACCTGTTCAGTTCTCGATCGGTCTACGTCGTTGTCCAATTCACCAGCGGGCTGCGTCGTCGATTCACACTCATCTGGAATATTAGATAAGTAGGTATAATGTTAAATGCACAGACCTATATCGAGATAGACGGTTAAAGTTTACCTTCCTTGCATGTTTTGTCACAGTTTTGTCCGACTTAAGTCAGTCCGCTTGAGACCTATGCCGTTAATGACAATCGATTTTAATCGGATTTACATTATTGTTTTACTTAATTAAGCGCCTTTGAATCGTTTCCGCGCGGTCTTGATTTCCCATGACTATATCTCGCTCGTGACGTCATTTTAGGTACGAAAAATTCCACACGCTAGGTTCTCATACAGTTTGAAGCGTTCTTTTCGTCTACCTCGATTGTTACGCCACGGAATAAAATCAAAGAAAATATCCTTACTAATATTATAAATGCGAAAGTAACTCTGTCTGTCTGTCTGTCTGTCTGTCCGTCTTTCACGCCTTAACTATTGAACCGATTTTGATGAAATTTGGTACAGAGATAGATTAGAGCCTGGGAAAGGACATAGGCTACATTTCATTCCACAGTTGGGCACGATATAACCTGTAGTCCACGTAGGCGGAATTAGTAGCGCTCGTAACCCAGAGTAGCGCTATTTATTAAGTAACTATATTCAGAGTCAGGGAACCTGATGGGTGATCAAAGTGGCAATTCATCACGAGCGTTTCCGTGTTTCGGAGGGTCTCGGCTATTGTCGATTGACTATATACAGTCGTCAAAACCAAGTCAGAGGCCATTGTGCGGTTTGAAAACTCTGACACCAGGGTTAGCCAAGTTCGCCACACACTTGACTATACTTACACGATAAGAAGAAGAAGAAGAAGACACAATAATGTATGTACATCTGTATTTCAATACAGACTTATTTTAAGTAACATCCTGAGAACCCCGAAACCGAAAAAAACGTGTTTTCCCGGGTTTTTTGAACAACTTAAATACCGGGTTTTAAAATACCAATAACCGGGTTTTTCGGGTATCACCTTTACTTGAGCTTGAGATGTGATTTTATATTTTAAGCGATGTTACTTTCTTTGGATGCGTTAATATCCTATTACAAAATCTAAATAGATTTTTTAAACTAGAAAAATTCTTAAAATAATTAAAACATTTATAATTTGATTGTTGTTTTTATGAATTTTTTGAAGTTTATTGTTTTTATTGTCTTTCAATAATGAGATTGATACTTAAAGCTAATTCGATAAGGCTAATTCAATTTGTCGATGACATATATTACATTTTTTCTTAGAGCAAGTGAAGTGTAATATTCCACAAAAAATAATAATTGAGATGTGATTTTATAAGCTAATAAAAATAAATGTGGGGTTGGATTTAGTATCCTGCGGCACGAATTTCTGGGCAAATTTGGGTTCAATTCAATCGATTGCTATTAATGCCCCGAAACATAATCTGGCTGCTTTTTGTGCGGAAATGCGTTATTTTTGAAAAATCAAGATTTTAAGTTAGATTGCAAAAAAATACGTTGTCTTGAAAAAAGTAAAAACAACACGAACTAGGTAACAAAGAGACGTCAAATGCCAAATCATGGCAAATGTATAATGTCATCTCACTCTTATGTTTTATTTTGTCTGTTTATAAGTCATTCGGCTTCTTTGTTCGATTGCGACATACGACAGTGCGACAAGTAGGTTTGTTAGTAGCCTAACAAGGGTTGGTGAGGTTAGGTTAGGTTAGAACTGCGACCCCCAACGCATGAGCCAAGCGAGCGAAGCGAGCGTGCCGCGGCAGCGGCCGGCGAAGTGCCAGACGACTTTGGTTGCGCAACCGTTCCAAACAAAGCGATTTTGCCACATCTAACCTCAAAACTTAAAATCTATTTTTTTTTTAATTACGCATTTCCGCACAAAAAGCAGCTAGGTTATGTTTCGGGACATTAAGGCGACTACAGCACCCGATAAAGTCAGCAGACATAGGAATAGTGCCATCTCCTTCTCTCAACAGGCCTGGGCCGTCAGTGCGAACAGTGTCGATACACGAATTTTACGGACTATGAAAGCGTGCGTGCGTAAAAACATGTTCGAAAGTTAGAAAAATGAGATTTATTTATGGAAAGGTAACAGCTTAAATCAAAAAATGCGTTAACTACTTATCGAGAGTGTTCAATCACGAACATTTTGATAGCAAATTCAAGTTCCTGTGTGCATTTTACTATCGTTTTTACAGCTTAAAAGATACACAATATTGGTATTTAGAGGTGACTTTGTGAGCTTTTTCTATCGAACCAAAGTGCTGAATCATGTTTTCAGCAAACTTCTTATCTAGTTTATGTCCTGAATATTACCGTAGTATTTTTTTTCTTCGATTTAATGCAGTGCGTCATACTTATCTACGCATCATAAAATCGAAATTTAGGTGCTGTAGTCGCCTTAATAGCAATCGATTGAACCCAAAATTTCCCAGAAATTCGTGCCGCAGGATACTAAGTCTTTACCGAAATGTGAAATTGTTTTCTTATTATTATTTTGAGACCGTCATTATATTAAAATTTACAAAAGCACCGTTTTATACACTAGAAAAAAAATACCCGAAAGAACCGAAAAACCCGGGAATTCCTGGTTTTAGCAGAGGCAAAACCCGAAAAACCCGGGTCTTGAAGGCAGCACCGGTCCTCGATACCCTAATCCTGAGTGTTATATGTATAACTTTGTAAGAAAATAAAGACAAGAATAAATTCTTATTCCGAGAACAAAGTAACATTTTAATAGGTAGTATTTACATAAAAATAAAAGGAAGGAAATAACGTTGCCGGAACGTGTGGACACCGAAATGGCACAATAATACTTTGACTATTATTGTTTGTGTAATAAATGAATAACTGTGACTGTGTTTAGTAAAAGGTAACAACTTTCGGGGTAGTCAATAAGAGCTATTTGCAATAGCTCGTTACACTAATTGTGAACCTTAACGACTATCACGAAAGTTGTACCTTTCCATTTTCACAGTCACAATTGTACTTGTATGTTATGTTATATGTTGAGTTATTTTTTTCTGAATAAACATTTATCTTATCTTATTTTTTTACCAGTCCTTATACGTCCCCATCGAGTGGCACGGGCCTCCCTTCGAAACACGAAGGATCCACCACGCTGGCCCAATGCGGGTTGGTGGACCGCTTGTCTTTCGAAAATTAATTTTCTTGGACTGGGGTTTCATCACGATGTTTTCCTTCACCGTTGAGCAAGTGATAATTAGAAATCCGTACATAAATCCGAAAAGATGAATTTAGTGGCACAGGCCCGCACCAGCATTTGAACCCGCAACCTTCCAATTACAAGTCTGGCTCATTACCAACTGGGCTATCACCATTTTATTCTTTATTTTTTTTAAATACCTGAAACCTCCTCCTCAGGAATCGCAGCAGCATGCTTATCCACCTGCCTCCTCCGCACCAGCTCCGCGATGACCCCGTGCAGCTCTGCGAGCCGCGCGTCGTGTGCCCGCGCCGCGGCGGCCGCGCGTGCGCGCTCGGCGGCCAGTGCGCGCGCGAGCGAGTCGCGTTCCGCGCGCAAAGCTGACGCGTCGTCGCGGCCGCTGCTCTGTGTTGCTACCTGGAATGTAGAGATTGATTTTAAATTATAATAAACTAGCTTTCCGCCCGCGTGAACTACAGGTTATATCGTGCCCAGCTGTGGGATAAAATATAACCTATGTCCTTTCCCAAGGTCTAAATCTAACTTGGTACCAAATTTCATCAAAATCGTTTCAATAGTTTAGGCGTGACAGCGTAATAGACAGACAGAGTTACTTTCGTATTTACAATTAACACTTTGTTCCCTTGGGAATTTGGGACAATTATTAACCGAGCGAGAACGAAGCGTCTCCGATTCAGCTTGGGTAAAATTGTTTTCGTACGTCCGGATGTCTGTCTAGGACCCGTATTACAGAAAGAGACTCAAGTCTTTATCTATACTTAAGCATTAATTATCTCTTTCTCTCACTGTCAAAGTGACTAAGACGATTTTTACTCATGTATAGATCAGAGTCTGAGTCGTGTTCTGTAATACGGACTTTAGTTTTACGCTTGATACTTCTTTGGGGAAATTATTGACCGAGCGAGAACGAAGCGTTCTCGCTTTTTTGCCCAAGCTGATAGGGAGCTATCAGCTTGGGCAAAAATGCTCTCGTATGACTGTCGGGTGGATATCTTGTACGGCTGTTCTCCTCTAAAGATCAAGTTTTATGTAGACTGGATTAGCCAGGATTTGAAGAGTTGGCACGACAGAGCGGAAGCTTATATCCTGCAGTGGACTTAAACTTGAAGCTGCTGAAGAAGAAGAAGAAATACAAACCATTGCATGCAATCCATTCTGTCCTGGCAACGGAGGAGTCGTGACTGGCCTCAAACTGGAGTACCTCCACGAACTCTCACGAGAAATCTCCTCTTCAGCCAAATTAGGACAGCAGAGATACCAAGACCTACTCCGTCTCACTCCAGCGTTAGTTTCCAGCTGTGTTAGAGGGAGACGACCGACAACTTCCAGTTCAGCCAACAAAGGCTCTTTTTCCCGCGGTTCGGGCATTGGAAATGTCCCAGCAGTTGAATACGTCTCTTCTTTTCTCGAATTTTCTGGCGTGTGATACTCCGGCAATGACCATTGGCGGTCGCGAAGTGGAGGAACTTCTCTGATTGGTCCATCGTCGGCCACGTCATTGGCTGTGGTCCGTTCAGCCAATGGCAGCGAAGTCGGGTGCTCAGGGACCTCTGTGATTGGTTCTTTCCGTTTTAAGCGTTCCAAGTCCGCATAGTAATACGCTGTTGAACGGGGCGGTTCCACGTTCAATGTCCTTGGTCCAGACATTATTTGGACTTTCATTTCATTTTCTATGCACTTTTTTAAAGTTATTTTAAATAAATCTGAAGTTTAAGTCATATTTCTGTTGAGGTAATTAAATAATTCGTAATCGATGACCAATTTATGTGCTTGCAACGTGGACGTCTAAATAAAGATAGCCGTTCTAAGACTATACACACAACTCGCACGCACCCAGACACCCACGCACACTCTCGAACACACACACACACACACACACTCACGAACATACTTCAGACTTACGAATACACACATAAACACACGCAACTTGACACTACACACACATACAAAACGTGAACTTCTTTATTATTATCTCGATTTTGGACATTATGAGCCATGATACAAACCAATTCAAATTTTTAACCCTCGAAATGAAAGTATAAGTCTGACGTATGTATCTACAGGACTTTAGGTATATCTCTTTCAACCTCTCGGGTGGTTAGTCAGTCCATGAAACTGAACAACTTCCCCATGGAACATAGGTCAAAATACGAAAAAAAAAATTTGATCTCCGATACAAAATGCGCTATACGCTGATGAAGTTTGTATGGGAACTCAAAATTTTTTTTTCGTATTTTGACCTATGTTCCTTGGGGAAGTTGTTCAGTTTCATGGACTGATTAACCACCCGAGAGGTTGAAAGAGATTTACCTAAAGCCCTGTATATGTTTGGAGTCTGTCTGTGGAATCGTAGCTTCTAAACGTATTGGACCGATTTCGATGCGATTTTTTAAAGCTGACCTAATAGAGATATATTTGCCCAAAATTGGTTTAGCCATTTGAAAGTTATAATCAATTGAAAGTCGGGGAGGATACAACCTTTTTTTAATTTTATTTTTACCAACTGTTCATGGAAAGATTCCCTATACTCTCTAACTAAAGGTATACTTTGTCCGGTTTAGCCTCGTTACGGGTTCGCCTTTATTTCGGATCAGTAGTCCGGAAACACCTTTTATTGGGTACCGTGTCACTTACAGACAGTAGCACGTCAGGTTACCCATTTTCACTACGAAAGTTGACGCTGTTATGAAGTAAAGGGTAGAGTAAAGGTCAATATGTATAGCCTGATGTGCTGCCGTGTGTACCTACGCAAGCATCATGGGCACGCACTACGCATGCTAAGCGGAGCTTTTGGAGGTTAGGAATATTTTTTTACATATACATTCTTTATTGCACAAACACAGTAGAAAATTTTCATATAAAAAATAGTGTACAAAGGCGAGCTTATCTCTAGAAGAGATCTCTTCCAGCCAACCTAATTGGTGAGAAATAGTGTACGAGACGTTTTTTCATCCCTTCTATTCGAAAAGTGTCGTTTTGTTCCTCTATAAGCGGAAGTAAAATAGCTCTTTTCTGTTAAGAACTTTTAGCGGGTATAAATGAGATTTGAATTTAGAACATGTATCATTCATAGAAATCGAACGCAAATTGTATGTATGATTACTGGCTGGTAGGTGTTGGCTGCACGCGGTAAAAAAAAAGTCTGTTCTTGTAATTTATTTTCTCATGGAAAGAAGATGAAAAGGATTCGAGAGCAAATCATTTTTACCTCGGGCGATGTATTTTGAATTCCTCGCCGTAAAAATTCTACTTTGCTCCCTTGTCATACAATCTACTATTTTAACAAGCCCATTAACGTCCCCACTGAGGGGCACGGGCCTCCCTTCGAAACACGAAGGGGATTTAGGTACCACGCTGGGCCAATGCGGGTTTGTGGACCGCTCGTCTTTTGAAAACCCGTCTAAGAGTGTGGGTTTCATCAGGATGTTTTCCTTCACCACGGAGTAAGTGATAATGAATGAAGAATCCATTCATAAATAGGTACGAAAAGACAAATTTAGTGGTATAAGCTTTGAACCAGGATTTGAACCAGCAACCTTCCGGATACAAATCTGGCTCATCACCAACTGGGCTATCAACGTTTTTTTTTTTAAATAAAGACCTTCCATGCTGGATTGAGAGTAAAAGGAAATTTAGAATGTGCCAGCTACCTACTCTTCCTAGGTATACAGTAAAAGTCTGTAAGAAGGATGCGAGGGTTTTGCTGTATAATGGGCGAAAGGCTGACCACCTCTCACCATTATACAACTTGTTCCATCTGATAACCCTCACAGTTTGTGTCAAACGTGGCATCTATTAGTTCGCTAGAACCACTGATGCTATGCCTACCCCGTTAGGGATTATAGGCGTGAGTGAGCGTATGTATGTATTTAAAAATTGGTCGAGTGGTAGCGGCGCTGCTTCTTGATCAACGGGTCCTGGGTTCGATTCCCAATCTGGGAAAATATTTGTGTAAAAAGCAGATGTTTTTTCTCGGGTCATAGGTGTTTGTGTCTGTCTTTATGTATGTGCCGAGGGACACACGACACAAGGGAAAACCTTGGTGTGGGCCTTTGAGTGTGTAGAGTTTATTTATCTATTTTATATTTTTCTAAAGTGACGGCACCTATGTGTAAACAGATGGATTACACAATTTGCCAATCACTTTTGTATCTATCTATCTGTAGCTACAACATATTGCTTTAGCTAATGAAATGAATCACTACAAATGTTAACAAATGATGGGATGCAACACTTTAGTGCTGGCAAGAGACCATGTTATTATGGGACAGGGATAATACGGGACGAGATGTCTTTCACCGAAAAATTGTAAAAACCGTAATATTACAATTTCACTAGTGAAAGTGGGTTGATAGCGGTGACAGCCCAGTTGGTAATGAGCCAGACTTGTAATCCGAAGGTCGCAAGTTCAAATCCTGGTGCGGGCCTGTATCACTAAATTCGTCTTTTCGGATTTATGTACGGATTTCTAGTTATCACTTGCTCAACGGTGAAGGAAAACATCGTGATGAAACCCGCCCGTCCAAGAAAATTCATTTTCGAAAGACGAGTGGTCCGCCAACCCGCATTGGGCCAGCGTGGTGGACTATGGCCTAAATCCCTTTCGTGTTTCGTAGGGAGGCCCGTGCCCCTCGGTGGGGACGTATATGGGCTGGTAAGAACTAGTGAAAGAGCATCTAACCTAAGTGGTATTACCTAAACTTCAAAGTTATTACCCGAAGGAGCCCCACTATGGAGAAATGAAATGTTGGCGGCCACTGATGAAACTTGCGGCAACCGATAGAGACAAATATTACAAAACGAAAGTGTTGATTGATAAAATGTCGAAAGTGATATACTTTCGGAGACATAGAGCTTTGAAAATGAAAAAAAAGTTAACTAACTAAAGTAATATTAAGGCGACTACAGCACCCGATAAAGGCAGCACACATAGGAATAGTGCCATCTCTGTCTCTCAACAGGCCTGGGCCGGCAGTGCGAAC
Source organism: Aproaerema taeniolella (assembly GCA_949987775.1). Classification (NCBI taxonomy): domain Eukaryota; kingdom Metazoa; phylum Arthropoda; class Insecta; order Lepidoptera; family Gelechiidae; genus Aproaerema; species Aproaerema taeniolella. Next base: position 22,762,894 of record OX465244.1, on the reverse strand, counting down.
AGTGTCGATACACGAAGTTTACGGACTATGAAAGCGTGCGTGCGTAAAAACATGTTCGAAAGTTAGAAAAATGAGATTTATGGAAAGGTGACAGCTTAAATCGAAAAATGCGTTAACTACTTATCGAGAGTATTCAATCACGAACATTTTGATAGCAAATTCAAGTTCCTGTGTGCATTTTACTATTGTTTTTACAGCTTAAAAGATACAAATATTGGGTATTTAGAGGTGACTTTGTGAGCTTTTTCTATCGAACCAAAAGTGCTGAATCATGTTTTCAGCAAACTACTTATCTAGTTTATGTCCTGAATATTACCGTAGTATTTTTTTCTTTGATTTAATGCAGTGCGTCATGCTTATCTACGCATCATAAAATCGTAATTTAGGTGCTGTAGTCGCCTTAAGTCTTTACCTTCCTTACAGCATCTATCGTACTTGTTTGAGCATGGAAAAGCATTTTTATTACTTTTATTATCATGTTTAGATAGGTACGCTTTCATTGGCACAGGCACACTGGAATATATATTACTAGCTGATGCCCGCAACTTCGTTTGCGTGTTAATTTTTTCTTTTGAACAGATTACACTTTATTGACTAAATATTGATTTAGTTTAAGATTTAGATTTTTACATACAAAAGTTTTTTCCCGCTAACTCCCGTTCCCGTGGGAATTTTGCAATATCCTGTTGCAACTAAGCTAAACTTAAAAGTTTACTAAGGTACCTGCATGCCAAATTTCAAGCGTCTAACTTAAGCGGTTTAGATTTTTCATACAAAAAGATTTTCCCGCTAATTCCCGTTCCCGTGGGAATTTCGGGAATTCCTTTCTTAGTGCACCTTTACGGTACCTAAGCTACGTCTCTTCCAAATTTCAAGTGCCTACGTATAGCCGTTTAGGCTGTGCGTTGATATGTCAGTCAGTCAGTCACTTTCTCCTTTTATATATTTAAGATGTGCTATATACTTTTTTTATGTTTGTGTGGTTATGAATAAAGAGTTTATCTTTTTAATGAGATGGACAGCACTAATGTGAGTGCACATTCCTCTTCGGTTGGCGACCTGTGATTGGCAAGCGGCCAATGGTTACCAGGCACGCCTTACTCTCTTTGTGATTTCATGAAAGCACCGCAGGGAATTAGATCCCGTGGGAATGAGGTAGATGATAAAAAATATATATTGTTTAAATTGAAGCTTCTTTATGCCTTACTAGCTTTCCGCCCGCGTGGACTTTCACATTTTATGTCTTTTTAATAAAAAAAAAGTATCCCATGTTACTTCTAGTACCTCCGAAAATATCCCTTGTTCCATTGTAATCAACTATTCTGACCAACTAGTTGTTCCGTGAGGCACTCGATTGGTGGTTTTGTTCCGCTCTGAACAATTGCTCAAGTAGATCTCAGAGACACGATTATTTTATTCCTCACGGAACAACTCCTTAAAATTAAACAAAAAAATAATACTTCATGCGTATGAAAAAAATAATAAACTTAACTATTTGAATAACAAAATTCTAAACTTAACCAAACTTTAATATTTGTGGCATACTGAATTCGATATTAGCAACCTATACGATGTATTCTTCTTCATTGGTATATGAGATTAAAGTTTTATGATGATTGGTTGAGTAGTTTTTGCGTGAAAGTGTAACAAACATCCCTACTTTCACATTTATAATACACATCAACACTGTCTAAGGATATTGCACAATTTTTCATACAAAAGAGGTCTGTTTGAGAAGCTATAAAAGCATACTCGAGATACATGGAGGGCTATAATTTTCAGACAAGCAAATGCTAAACCTGAATTTTCAATTCTAGTTAATAAAATTAGTTTTACTTGAAATTTGTGAAAACGTGACGGAAACGAAAATGAAAATGCAGTTTTTGCCTGCTTTTTGTATTAAAATAGTCGAATTTACGCAAATTTTTTTTTCGTTTTCGTCACGTTTTCACAAATTTTAAGTAAAACAAAATTAATTGATTAGAATTGAAAATTCAGGTTTAGCACTTGCTCGTCTCAAAATTATAGCCCTCCATGTATCTCGACTAAGCTTTTGTAGCTTCTCAAACAGACCTCTTTTGTATGAAAAATCGTGCAATATCCCTAGACCGCGTTGATGTGTATATTAAAAATAATAATATCGTAAGGATGGTAAGTATAGTATTAATAAAGTATAGTATAGTAAAGTAAGGATAAATAGCTTGGCGTAAATAGTTTTTTAATATCTGACTCAGACTGATCTATACTTAAGTAGCAGTTATTTGATAGTGAGAGAAAGAGACAATTAATGCTTAAGTATAGATCAAGTCTTGAGTCTTCTACTGTAATACGGGCCTAAATCTCTCAATTAGACAGAGAGCGAAATACTAAACTACTACTACTTACTTATCGTGTAGGTATAGTCAAGTATGTGGCGAACTTGACTAACCCTGGTGTCAGAGTTTTCAAACCGCACAATGGCCTCTGACTTGGTTTTAACGACTGTAGTCAATCGACAACAGCCGGGACCGACAACTTAACGTGCCCTCCGAAGCACGGAAACGCTCGTGATAAATTGTCACTTTGGTCACCCATCAGGTTCCCTGCCTCTGTGTGCGTTGCTTAACCTCACTGATCGGTTGAGATCAGCGAGAGCCACTGGGCTACGAGCGCTAAACGATGACGTTACAGTTTAGTACCGCCATATAAATTCAATACAAAATTTTGTTTTGTAAGAAAGGGATAGACAAAAATGTTTAATTGGCTATTAGTAATAAGATTTTTATTTATCGACCAATTTCAAATTTCATTTCGTCAGTTACCTATTAAGGCGACTACAGCACCTAAATTACGATTTTATGATGCGTAGATAAGCATGACGCACTGCATTAAATCGAAGAAAAAAATACTACGGTAATATTCAGGACATAAACTAGATAAGTAGTTTGCTGAAAACATGATTCAGCACTTTTGGTTCGATAGAAAAAGCTCACAAAGTCACCTCTAAATACCAATATTGTGTATCTTTTAAGCTGTAAAAACGATAGTAAAATGCACACAGGAACTTGAATTTGCTATCAAAATGTTCGTGATTGAACACTCTCGATAAGTAGTTAACGCATTTTTCGATTTAAGCTGTTACCTTTCCATAAATCTCATTTTTCTAACTTTCGAACATGTTTTTACGCACGCACGCTTTCATAGTCCGTAAACTTCGTGTATCGACACTGTTCGCACTGCCGGCCCTGTTGAGAGACGGAGATGGCACTATTCCTATGTGTGCTGCCTTTATCGGGTGCTGTAGTCGCCTTAAGTTACTATATTATGTTTATTAATATACTTGCATTCCGCTCGGGACTTCGTTCCCGTGGGAATTCGGGAAAATTATGTATGTCCATCGGGGATAATGTGGCTTTCTAATGGTGAAAGAATTTTTCAAATCGGTCCAATAGTTGCGGAGCCTATTCAATTCAAATAAACAAACAAACAATCAAAATATCAGTCATCTATCCTTAACATTTTTCCAAAGGTAACTAAATTTTTCCAAAGGTAACTAAACTTTTCCAAAGGTAACTAAACTTTTCCAAAGGTAACTAAATTTTTCCAAAGGTAACTAAACTTTTCCAAAGGTAACTAAATGTTTCCAAAGGTAACAAACTAAATTTTTCCAAAGGTAACTAGCTATGTCTAGCTATATGCACACACTCCAAAATATGTATAACGAACTTAAAGTACCTAAATACGTAATATTGTAATCAATCAGAAATCTGAGCCATGGCAATTCCTCCCCTACATTTCCCATCAAAAACTCATTAGAAAATCATTTTCCTCCATTTTTCACTCCATAACAACTGATAATGATAAATAAAGTTATGTTAAAAGTAAACTTCTATCTCCGTTTATCTATACACTCACGTCTATACAATCCCTTTCAGGGTAGGCAGAGCGTTAGTGGTTCTAGAAACACTTGATACCACATGTGAATGATCGGAGTAGGTAGTGCAATTTTCGGTAAATGACCCCAAACATTATATTAACATGGATACGTCTAGTGGGGAGTGGATATTCTTGGTGGGAATTTGAAAATTCGTTACGATCAAATATAAGAGAAAATATGAAAAAAAACTTTAGTTTAAATGTGTTACTAATATACAGAAAAAAAAACATGAATAATTGCGATTCTCAAAAAAACAAATATCGCATTACTAAATAGAGGATTGATACTTAAGAGGATCGTCTCAGTGTTTTTTCCCATACAAACGGCGTCAATGGATTCCATCCCCTAAACATCAACGGATCCCTGAAGAATTTTGATATAGTATCAAAAACACCAGAAACTAAGTCTGTACGATTTGATTTTTGTGATATTTTTGTTAGACCAAAAGATATTTGAGACTACAAGTCAGCATTTTTCGACAAAAAAATTCTCAACATTTAAGAGGTGATTGTTGAAAAACTTAGAACAATTTTGGAAAAAACAAAAGGCACAAACCTCGTTTATACGCTTACAAATCGATAGAGACCAAAAACGTACGATTTCATTAAGTTTTTGGGGTTGGAATTCATTGACGCCTAAACTCATAATTTTGGAAATAAAACTCGGCATTTCGCCGGAAAGCTGCAATTGTCCCTTTCGCATAAGTCTGAGGTGGGTGGTCGACATCGAGACAGCATGAAAAACAACTGAGACGCTAGTCCAAACTGAGACGCTCCTCTTAAGTACTTGCAAGATTTCTCTTTCAATTTCTATATGTTCCATATTGTAAACACTGAAAACCATACTAGGAAATCAAGAAAACAATACCTACTAAGAAATCAAGGATAAGTATTAGTTTGTAAGATACAAGAATATTCTTAAAATAACATTGTCGTAATTTTTAAAGTTTGGCTAGCCTAGTGTTATCGTAAAACAATGTTAGTTGAGTAAATTAATTTAAATTTATATATGCCATAAATATTTGAAAACTTTCAAATTACAAATATAAAAAACTTAAAAAAAAATAGAACCAACTTCAAAAAAGCGAAAAATCAATACAATATCATTTGATGTTCTATGTAGTACCTACCTACTGAACTGTTTGAAGTCGGTTCGTTGGTGGCCTATCAAACTTACTTTTCTTGGCACCGACTTCTAACAGCTCAGTAGGTAGGTACTAAATAGCACATCAAATGATATTGTATTTATTTGTAGCTTTTTTGAAGTTGGTTCTTTTTTTCATATTTTTTATTTTTCCATTTTTAGTGCAAATTATAACCTCTTCGTTTTGTGAAGTCGGTTAATAAAACGAAGTGTTGGCTTTGAAAAGTTTAAGCGAATTTTTGATTTTTATTTTACATACATACAGTTTAAACTGAGAACCCCCCTTTTTTGAAGTCGGTTAAACTACTTAAACCTTCTCCTAAACGTAACAAATACTTTTCTGAAAACCGCATCAAAATCGGTTCAACCAAACGCGAGATAATCGCGGACAAACATACATACATATACAAACATACATACATACAGGTCAAACTGAGAACCTCCTTTTTTTTGAAGTCGGTTAAAAATACCCACCTAGTGGGTATTTAATGGCATATATCCATCCATGTTTAGATAATGTCATGAATTCCCACTAAATTGCACTACCTATTCCGATCACTCACATGTGACAACATGATGTATAATATTGAGAGGTTGTCCGCCTTTTATCCATAATACAGCAAAACCCTCGCGTCCCACTTACTGGTTTTCACACTATGCCTGGGAAGAGGTGGCAACTGGTACGTTCGAACTTCTTCTTTCACTCCCAGTTCAGCATGGAAGACCTTACTAACAAGATTAGGATAAGAATGCACCCTTATGTCGTTTATCATAGTGTGGGCTTGCGTAGTGCAAATCCACCGGTTGAGAATAACCGTGTGGTGATCGGTTGAGAATAACACAACCCAATTTCTTTCCGTGGGTGTCGTAAGAGGCGACTAAGGAAACACAAATGAGACCTGCCTCCTAGTAATCCGTCCCAGGCAACGACACCTCAATTTGTTCTGAATCTGAGGTGTCGTCCTGTAGTCTCATGCGGTGTGGTAGGCTCTGTAAAGGGCCGTCTGGTCCGCGACCACCCTCCCACCGAAGTTCGACGCCAAACAGCTTGCTGTGTTCCGTCGGTGCGTAGGAGTACCAGTGCTTTATAGGCATTTTCTGGGTTAACTCGCTCCATCGTCGACCTCATCTATGACCTTGGTCAAGATTGAGGTCAAGAGTTAACCTATCTTATAATAAAATAACATAAAAGTGGGCTAATACCTACGTGCTAATGTCTGTACCTACTTATTTCGATAACACAAAGTCTACAATTATTCTACATATAGGTACTATTCAAACAATTTTCCCTGTTAGGTAATCCATGAATGAGTTAGGGACCCAAACATCCCCACCCCTCAAGATAAAAGGGGAGGGGGTGGGGCGAAGAGGGTGCCTGGTACGGAGTGACGTAAGCTCCCCCTTAAGGGTGGGGCAAGGTATAGGAGGAAACTGGAAATGATTTTATATTGAACGAATGAATGAAACTTAAAGTTTTCTATCTATCGCGGTTATTTTCATCTTTATCCATAAAAACGCGAAAGATTGTATGGATATTTATTACTCTTTCACCCGTTTGAGCTGCTGGACCAATTTTTAACCGACTTCGATAAACGAGGAGGTTCTATGTTCGACTGTATGTATTCTTTTTATGTATGTTATTTTTTTTTATTTTATTAAGAAACAAACAGTTTTTTACTTTTTTTACATAACTTAAAAAAGAAAAAAATATGAAACTTATATAAACTTACAGCTTCCTAAATTATTTATATTTCACAATTGAAAAACGAACTTACAAAAAATAACAAAAAATATTAAAAAAATATAAAAGTGATTTATTCTGTTTTTTTAAAGATTTAAGAGAATTGCTAAAAATGTCAACATCCAAAAACTTGTCATTATAAATTTTACAACTACGTCTAATAAAGCTATTAGCCACGTAACAGTTTCTACTCTCAGCGATTGAAAATAAAAATGTTCACCGATTTCTCCGCCAATTATCGACCGTTTTTCAAAATTCTCTTTTTGTTCGAAAGAGAATACTCCAGAGGTGGTCCCATATAAGTGTAATCGAAAATGATTAAAAAAAAACAACAATAACAAAAAAATACTACAAACCAGAACATCATCTAAAAAAAGAGTGACATTTTCGTTTGTGGTTATCTGCTAATAGGCATTGTAGTCTGCAAAAAATACTAGCTATCTACTTTGTGCGAACTGTTGTTGGGATTGAAGTCGGTGACTCATACGTTTTTAACGTGGAAAATTATGATATTTAGTATGGAGGTGTATCTAACATAGGCTACATAATTTTCCGAAATTTCCACGGGAACGAAGTTCTGGGCGGAAAGCTAGTAAATAAAACTGTTTAACTTGACGGCTCATTTAGGTTCGGTTAGGATGCATTAATATAATTAAAAAGTCCGTCACTGTGAAAAAAATAAGGCAGTTCAAAAAGTACCGTGAGTTTATAATCTTACTAAGTAAAATTACAATATTACGGATAGCTTCGCGATTTTGGTGTCGATCGGTTATATTCTAGTTATAGGTTTAGCTTTTAAAATAAAATACATGGCTTTTTGTACAACAGACGGCTTAATTCGACAAAATTTTAATACAAAAATAACGTTTTTTGAGGTACCTTTAAGTTTTAATCTATATCGAATTTTTAAAAATAGAAAAACTAACCTAGTGGTTCATTGTGAATAACATACTAAAAAATCATTCAGATTTGAAAATATTTAGAGGTGGAAAAACGTTTCCTCTTTTTGTATGTCTTCCCTCGTAAATCCCACAAGTTTAGACGTAGGTATTACTTCTAGCTACAACGACAAATTCACACACGTTGATATTTTCTCTTCATCTATCAACAAATTTAAGAGTTCAATCCGCAGGGACTTGATAATGTTAGAACAACTAAATGTTTAAATGTTTAACTTTAAGTAGTTCTTTAGTTACTGAGCTATGTTTCCCTTCTAATGAGTAGGATTCTGCAATAAAGAGTTTACACATGTACATACTACTACTGTAGAGATAGCGATGACTGATTGCTTAGTTAGTTAATTACTTAGTAGCACTGAGTATACTTGTTTTATTTATTTGTATCCACATCTGTTTCTGTTAGCATCTACTTCCTTTTTTTTTACTTAACCTGTGAATAGTGTTGTTGGTTGTGTATAATTTAGTCTTTAATTGTAAGACTGTCTTATATCAACTTCTGTCCACAGCTGTTTTCTATTCCAAATAAACAAAAAAAAAGTCAAAACTACCCGATGCGAACTTTCTAACCCAACGCTTGTAACTTAACCCCCTGATGCCCTGTAAACATCTGTTAGCCTGTACTCCCCCCTTTGACCTTGACCGGCTCCCCCCGCTTCGTCTGTATCACCTACTTCTATTACGGAGCTTTATACAGGGCTTTAGGTATCTCTCTTTCAACCTCTCGGGTGGTTAATCAGTCCATGAAACTGAACAACTTCCCCAAGGAACATTTTTTAGTATTTTGACCTTTGTCCCGTGGGGAAGTTGTTCAGTTTCATGGACTGATTAACCACCCGAGAGGTTGAAAGAGAGATACCCAAAAGCCCTGTATAGGTATCTAGGCACTCTCTATGGAACCTATGTTTAAGAACTTGAAAATACGAAAAAATACGAAAAAAGAATTTTGAGTTTCCATACAAACTTCATCAGCATATAGCGCATTTTGTATGGGAGATCAAATATTTTTTTTCGTATTTATTAGTTTTTTATAGTTGATCGAAGATTGTGGGCGAAAGGGTGACTACCTCTCCATACTATTACATCATGTTTCATCTAATAACCCTTAGAATTTATGTCAAACGTGGCCTCAAATGGTTCTGAACCACTGACGCTCTGCCTACCCCGTATGGGATTACAGGCGTCAGCTGTCAGTCAAAGATCTTGTAACAATTTTTTCTGCCACATTTTATTGTTAACCTTTTCACTGCCAAAGTCTGATATATCAGACATTTTTTTTTATACTTTAATATCGTTCACCAAGCGTTCGCCATACGATATACGCCACGACATAATTTTTTTTTTTTTTGATGTCGTGGCATGTGGTGGGTGTTTTTGACGAAAACTCTTGGCGCTAAAAGGGTTAAATATTATTATAATCACACATACCTATGCATGGTTATGTATATTTCTCATAATAACAGTCATAGTATCATAAAATAACAAAAACACACCTATTCAAACGCGACCCGTGATAAGCTAAGCCAAGTCACTGATACCACCGACGTTATACTAATAATTATGAATAAAACAAATACTTACATACATAGGTGCATACATACATAAGCACCTGCCTATGTCCATAATAAGTGTGAAATAACACGTCCATAATAAAAATTAAAAATGATACAACACGAGTTATTTCACACTCGACATACGATTGCTCAACCAACTTTATCAAATACTTCGTTCCCGTGGGAATTAGGAAAAATAAGTGGGAATTAGCCAAAACCAAAATTGCTATCACAACAAATATTAAAAAACAGAATAAAATAAATATTTAAGCGACCTCCCTAACAATACTATTAGTTATTATTGTTAGATTACCCAACAAGTGAAAAAAGGTGAATTCTTTTCGAGGGATACAAGAGCCGAGATGAATTTTTTTTCACGTGTTTAGGTACTTACTCTACTTTTTACCATTGACTACGAGAAAAAGAAAATAATTACTCTGTGACAGTAAATTATCAACAATGCTTTAACGCGAAATGACTCTGGAACGAGAGGTTCACTTTCATCACTGGATGTCGAACTCATTTTATGATTTTGAGACAAAACAGAAACTTTTAATTGCATGAAAATTGCACAAAAAATTGGCTGAATTCCTTATTCTTAATTTAAAAATTTTAACCAAGCCATATTCCATACAGCCAGTTATTTACATACAGCCAAGTTTTAGTACGTTTTTATAGCGAGAGTATGCAACCTCCTTGCACATTTTCTTTTGTTTTCTTACTAAAATCCGTATATTCGCGCATGTTCTAAATTCAAAATGTTTTATTCACTCAGTGAAATAAACAGCGTTTTATTCACTGTTTTTGAAGAATAACGGACCCTTTTTAGAGGGGCAATGGTAAAAACGTTATTTTTTTGCTCGTTTTCATTGATAATGGAACCCTTCGTGCGCGAGTCCGACTCGCACTTGGTCGTTTTTTTTTATATTATTTATTGAATGAAAGATAAGTACGTTCGCACTTAGGTATAACTTAAGTCGCGAGGCTCAATGGATGTAATTATACGGCTGGCGACAGGTGGGTAGCCGGTTCGACGCACCTGCCGTGCAAATATGTAACTTTATTATCACTAGGGTTGGATGAACTTGTTTATTTAAGCTAAAACGGAATATATCGTTCTTGTAATGAGTCCTTCCACGCTGGACTGGGGAGTAAAAAAATAAAATAAAAATAAAATAAAATAAAAAATAAAATAATCTTTATTTCTCAAACAGCTTATACATTAATTCCTAGTCTAAGGAAAACTCACCATTAAGCAAATTAAAGTTTTACTTGTGTTGGGAGGTTCCAGTAAATGAAGTACATAACAAAATAGTGTAAATGTGATGGCTCGGAGAAACAGTTGAGATAGATTCAAGATTCAAAACAACTAAACAACATAGGCAAACAACTTAAATTAATATAATAGAACTTAATTTTATGGTGTGTGTGTGTGTGTAATGATGTGTTGTGTAGTATTTGTGTGGATGTGCGTGGGTGTATGAATTTATTATTTATTATATATATACATATATATACTCGTACATATATATACACATTATTTCATAAGATTAGATTATAAAGTCCCGGTAAGTAATGTTAAGTAATATACTTTAGAATATTTTCAGTATCAACATAGTCCCTAGTTTTTAGCCACTCCGTGATTTTCGACTTACAGTCGTAGTTATTTAAACTGTAGATGTTAAGTATGCCATTTAGTTGATTATAAAAGTGTTTTCACTGTGTATTAAATTGACGTTGTGCAAATACAGACCTACACAGACCTATATTAACTATATGGTCCTGTCTTCTCTTATTAGTTAGTGTATGGTCATACTGTAAAGTTTTATGCAGTTTTAATGTTGCCAATAAAATGAATATTTGTCGTATCGTTAACACATCAGCAATTTTATAAAGATCCGCTGTTGGAAATCTGTAAGGTTTAAAATACATCACCTTCAAGAGAGAACGCTGTCCTCTTTCCACTTCCAAAAATTTTGTTTTTGTAGCACCTCCCCAGATCGTGATACAATAACATATAACTGATTGTGCTGGAGTGGAAGAAAAACTTAGAATGTGCCAGCTACCTACTCTTCCCAGGTATACAGTAAAAGTCTGTAAGAGGGATGCGAGGGTTTTGCTGTATAACGGGCGGAAGGCTGACCACCTCTCACCATTATGCAACTTGTTCCATCTGATAACCCTCACATTTTGTGTCAAACGTGGCATCTAGTGGTTCTAAAACCACTGATACTCTGCCTACCCCGTTAGGAATTGTATGTATTTATGTAATAAATTAGGTAGTAATAAAAACTAGCAGTACCACCGCCGGCTTAACGTGCCCTTCGAAGCACGGAAACGCCCGCGATTAATTGTCACTTTGATCACCCATCAAGTTCCCTCGGTATACGTTGCTTAACCTCACTAATTGGTTCAGATCAGCTAACGCCACTAGGCTACAAGAGCGATTCAAATTATCATACGTATTATAAAACAAAGTCCTCCACCGGCTCTGTCTGTCTGACTTACCAGCCCATATACGTCTCCACCTCAGGGCACGGGCCTCCCTTCGACACACGAAGGGGATTTAGTCCATAGTCCACCACGCGGGCACAATGCGGGTTGGTGGACCGCTCGTCTATCGAAAATGGATATTCTTGGACGGGCGGGTTTCATCACGATGTTTTCCTTCACCGTTGAGCAAGTGATAATTAGAAATCCGTACATAAATACGAAAAGACGAATTTAGTGGTACAGGCCCGCACCAGAATTTGAACTCGCGACCTTCGGATTACAAGTCTGGCTCATAACCAACTGAGCTATCACCACTAATCTGTCTGTCTGAACCCGATAACCTCAAAAACTACTGAACCGATTTTCATGTGGGTTTCACGAATGGACATAGTGATTCAAGACAAAGATTTATGTGTGTAATTAATGCATTTCCTTCCTACGGAACGAAGTCCCGGGCGAGAAGCTAGTAACAAAGATATGATCATATGACACACAAGTCCTAAGAAACATTTTAATAATAACAATGGTTGCATTATTCAATAACAATTTGTTATTGTAATCAGGTCTTGCGGTTTTCCGTGTGTTGTGTCTATGGCTTAATTTAGACAGACAGGAAGGAGCAAATAAGATACACACGGCAGCACAGCAGGCTGTACATGAATTTATTAGATTTATCGTCAACAATAATTTAAATCAGGATTTACAACTTTATTGTTTTTTTTTTCGTATTTTGACCTATGTTTCTTGGGGAAGTTTTTCAGTTTCATGGACTGATTAACCACCCGAGAGGTTGAAAGAGAGATACCTAAAGCCCTGTATATTCGTTTGCTTTTTCCGAATGGGATAAATTAACAAAATGACAAGTCAGTTTAAGACATTATCTAAATGGTGTTTTGTTGTAAGTTGTAAAGCAATTATTGCTTACATTCCGCTCGGGACTTCGTTGAATTCGGGAAAATCATGTACCCTATGTCCATCCCGGATAATGTAGGATTCTAATGGTGATAGAATTTTTCAAATCGGTCCAGTAGTTTCGGAGTCTATTCAATACAAACAAACAAATCTTCTCATCAAATCTTTCCTCTTTATAATATGTATAGAAGATATAGATAGAAGAAGATATAGATTATAATATGTATAGATAGAAGATAGATAATTATAATTAAAACTCTTAAATGGCTAAACCAATTTTGATAAAATTTAGCTAAGAACGGCATCGAAATTGATCAATCCTTCCTAAGGAGCTCCGAAGGAGCTCGATGCCACAGTCAGACACACAGATGCACAGATATACACATGTCAAACTTATAAGAACACTTTTTTTGCCCGGGGTTAATAAATAACTATGAAAATAACCAATATATCTCATGTCATGACATCCATGCTGGACTGGGAGCGAAAGAAAAACATAGAATGTACCAGCTACCTACTCTTCCCAGGTATACAGTAGAAGTCTGTAAGAGGGATGCGAGGGTTTTGCTGTATAATGAGCGAAAGGCTGACCACCTCTCACCATTATACAACTTGTTCCATCTGATAACCCTCACAATTTGTGTTAAACATGGCATCTAGTGGTTCTAGAACCACTGATGTTCTGCCTATTTTATTATATACTAGCATTCCGCCCGGGACTTCGTTCCCGTGGGAATTTGGGGAAAATTATGTAGCCTATGTGTTAATCCAGGGTGTCTTTAGTAACAAATAATTTTAAATTTCGCGCCATTTCTACACCTGCTGCAATTGCTCGCAGCGCCTTTCGAAATGCAACCCAAATAATCGTTGTTCTGAATGAAGTTCAAATACTCGACAACAAATGGCGCCGCTACACTTAATTTCCAAGTTGAAGGGTTGGAAAAGCCCTTATATCTTTAAAAAAACGCCTTTAGGTTAAAACGGGAACTTTCTTGTTCGAGGGGGGATAAAGGGCTATCACACTATATAAGTCCCTTTATCGTGCTGGGACTCCTTTTTAAGTTTTATCGGCACGCACATTTTATTAACTTAGTTTAATTATATATAATGATTTTATAATAAAATAGGCTTCCTATGTATCTTATTTTTACATCACAGAGAAACGTGTCATGTTTTCTATCGTATTATTGCGCCATCTGTTCAGTCGTTATTGCTGAGATATTTCAGTGCGTGTGGATTCGGGTCGCGGTGTATTGTCAATATTTAATGTAGAGATACTCGCTTCCGCGTTACGCCATCTTGGATATTTAGGGATCTGTATCAGACAAACGGAATGTGTGTCGTTTCAAAATCTTTTTTTTACAAGATTTTTATTTACTTGCAATGTCTATACAGGTCTTTAGGTATCTCTCTTTCAACCTCTCGGGTGGTTAATCAGTCCATGAAACTGAACAACTTTCCCAAGGAACATAGGTCAAAATACGAAAAAAAATTTTGAGTTCCCATACAAACTTCATCAGCATGCAGCGCATTTTGTATGGGAGATCAACATTTTTTTTCGTATTTTGACCTATGTTCCTTGGGGAAGTTGTTCAGTTTCATGGACTGATTAACCACCCGAGAGGTTGAAAGAGAGATACCTAAAGCCCTGTAGTGTAGGTATATGTATGTATTATACATATTTGTTGTTTAGATTTTATTTATAAAAATCGTAACTATCCTTATTACTAATATTATAAATGCGAAAGTAACTCTGTCTGTCTGTCCGTCTTTCACGCCTAAACTACAGAACCGATTTTGATGAGATTTGGTACAGAGATAGATTAGAGCCTGGGAGAGGACATAGGCAGTTTTAAGTCAATTTTCAGGAGCAGTGATAGCCCAGTTGGTAATGACATAAGCCAGACTTGTAATCGGAAGGTCGCGGGTTCAATTCCTGGTGCGGGCCTGTACCACTAAATTCGTCTTTTCGGATTTATGTACGGATTTCTAATTATCACTTGCTCAACGGTGAAGGAAGAAAATTCATTTTCGCTCGGCTCGCGGTCCACCAACCCGCATTGTGCCGGCGTGGTGGACTATGGCCTAAATCCCCTTCGTGTTTCAAAGGGAGGCCCGTGCCCCTCGGTGGGGACGTATATGGGCTGGTAAAAAAAAATAATCTTTCAAACAAAAAAACGCATAAGCAAGGCCTGTACCATGGTTGTTAGATCAGCTATCTAGTACCCATAGTACTAGATAGCTCGTAGCCCAGTGGTTCTCGCTGATCTCAACCGATCAGGGAGGTTAAGCAACGTACACAGAGGCAGAGAACCTGATTCCGTGCTTCGGAGGGCACGTTAAGCTGTCGGTCCCGGCTGTTGTCGATTGACTAAAGTCGTTAAAACCAAGTCAGAGGCTATTGTGCGGTATAAAAACTCTGACATCAGGGTTAGCCAAGTTCGCCACACACTTGACTATAGAAGGGGTACAAGCCTTGCTTAGTTTGGGGTTAGATGGCGCCGTGTGGTCCAAAAATATGGTCCAAAAATATTTATCTACTATTTAATTAATACAAAGTAATGATTAATCAAATGCATCGCAGTATGGCGGATCGTTAAGCCGCTATATTTAGCAATACGTCTGCGCAGGAAACGATAGATTAGGATGAGTGTAAGAATAGCTAGTTGTATGGAAGCATATTTATCACTAGCTTTCCGCCCGCGGCTCCGCCCGCGTGGACTACAGGTTATATCGTGCCCAACTGTGGCATAAAATGAAGCCTATGTCCTTTCCCAGGCTCTAATCTATCTCTGTACCAAATTTCATCAAAATCGGTGCAATAGTTTAGGCGTGAAAGACGGACAGACAGACAGAGTTACTTTCGCATTTATAATATTAGTATGGATGGTCGCTCTTGAACACAAGCTAGCTTAAGGGCAAAGACGCGGTCGAGGATGTAGCGAGCTCACCCAGAAGAAGCCTATTCACTTGAACTTTAAAGAGATTCGGGTTATATGAACTCGGAAATACAGACGCAGGCAGGGAATTACATTCCCTAGCAGTGCGCAATACGAAAGATGATGAAAAGCGCTCAGTGCGAATCCGTGGGATATCAACAAGATAGGGATGGTACCGCGCGGTGCGTCTGGACGTCCGATAGAAGAATGGGGCAGGCGGAATGAGTGAGTGCAGCTCCTGAGCACACTCCCCGAAGAACATCTTATTAAAAACACATAGACATAATTTTCCACGTCAAAAAATTGTCAAAAAAAGTCACCGACTTCAATCCCAAAAAGACAATTTTTTCGAGAGTTTCCCTCAATTTCTTCAGGATTCCACCATCAGATCCTGGTTTCCTTACCATGGAACCACCCTTGGAATACTCCCTATCCAACAAAAAAAGAATAATCAAAATCGGTTCATAAACGACGAAGTTACCCGTAGAAATACATTTAAAAAAAATACGGTCTAATTGAGAAACCTCCTCCTTTTTTGAAGTCGGTTAAAAATGTAACGTTAATTAGATAAACCGCTGTTTAAAACTGATTGTTAGACCGAAGTGTTACGTAGTCTCCATTGGCCATATAAAGCTTATCAAGGTTGCCAAGAACCACAGACACGTCATGGCAGAAGTTTTGTCATAAAATCTAATGGTAAGCTTAAGGCGACTACAGCACCTGTAGTCGCCTTAATTATTACGATTTTATGATGCGTAGATAAGCATGACGCACTGCATTAAATCGAAGAAAAAATACTACGGTAATATTCAGGACATAAACTAGATAAGTAGTTTGCTGAAAACATGATTCAGCACTTTTGGTTCGATAGAAAAAGCTCACAAAGTCACCTCTAAATACCAATATTGTGTATCTTTTAAGCTGTAAAAACGATAGTAAAATGCACACAGGAACTTGAATTTGCTATCAAAATATTCGTGATTGAACATTCTCGATAAGTAGTTAACGCATTTTTCGATTTAAGCTGTTACCTTTCCATAAATCTCATTTTTCTAACTTTCGAACATGTTTTTACGCACGCACGCTTTCATAGTCCGTAAACTTCGTGTATCGACACTGTTCGCACTGCCGGCCCAGGCCTGTTGAGAGACGGAGATGGCACTATTCCTATGTGTGCTGCCTTTATCGGGTGCTGTAGTCGCCTTAATAGCCTTGTCTTGCGACAGAATAATGAAGTAGATGTAGGTACGTTAACGTACTTACTTCTTATCGTGCAGGTATAGTCAAGTGTGTGGCGAACTTGGCTAGCCCTGGTGTCAGAAATGATTTTTTTTTGATCGCCACACGGTTATTATATGTGGGCTCCTAGGTATCGATTCTTACTTTGTCTCGCTGAGTCCCATATTATTAATTATTCAGATATTCATTTAATAACAAGGTCTTTTTGGCCAAATAAAATTAAAAACCTAAGCAAACCTGCCAATTTGGTTATGTCACCAAAACCTACTAAAACCGCCGGAAGATTTGAAAATCGAACGACGTCCGTGACGTCACGCTGCAAGCACACAAGTAGGTCACCAATACCGTTGCACCGTTCGTATATGGAACGCTGCGTGACTCTGGCTAGCCTACTCTTTTATTTCGGGCCTTGGTACACTTTACCATTTTGTTACGTTTCGATTAAGTATCTATTTTTTTGTTACATTTCCTTTTACGAATTCGGTACCTAATTTTGATACTTAAAGGTTTTTTTTTGCTAGAAATACAAATAAATTTTGTTAGTTACTCAAACAAATTAATATAGTTAGTTAAAAGATTAATTTAAAGTTGAATTTATCCTACAATTTACTATACTTTATTTGCACACAAGAACATACAATAACAGAAACATGACAGTAAATAGGCAGTGTACAACAAGGCGGCTTTATTGCTTAGTAGAAAAATATTCTAGGCAAACTTTGGTTACGGAATTGTTAGGTATATTGAGTAAAGGGATAGGTGCAAAGTGATACGTATAACACATACAATACTTAGGTCCCTATTATAGAACGCGAATCAGACTCAATTGTATAATTAATTAGAAGTCGCCTGTGTCATTTTGATAGTGAGAGAAAGAGACAATCAATGTATGTATGTATGTATGTATGTATGTATGTACGTATGTATTTATTCTTTATTGTACAATGATAATACAGAGGATAACAAGTTTACAGTATTAGGAAGTAATCAATACTTAAGTAGAGATCAAGACTTGAATCTCCTTCTATAATACGGGGCTAAAACATTATTTTTTCAGGTTATAATGGTACATAATAAAGGCAGTGCGTTTAGTTTAAGTTGATCGGTAATAGTTCAATAAAATACAAGGACAAGAATCTTTTACAATAAAAATGTGATTGGAAATGTATTGAAGCTAGTCACGAAGGTTAGGTAGGATACACAATCGTAATAAGCTCTAGGTATGTATGTGAAGTATTCTTAGACTGTCGTCAAAGGATTTAACGTTCAAACTGTCGTCAGAGTTAAAAACAACCTTACTTTTACGGTACTATTTCCAAAGTTACTTATAAATATTATGATATTGTCACATTCTCTTTAAAAGTAGTTATAACAAAATCATTTGTGTCGTGGGTTCCTTGTGGAAACAGATTGAATCAAAACATGTTTGTATTTTAGGTAGGTCTATTAGCAACAGAATAATGATGCAATCCAATCCAAACATAAGTAATTGAACTGTGAACGAAGGAAGGGCTAATCAAGCTAATAAAGCACCAATTTCAGGCGAGCCTACTTAATTGACATCGGTCGAGTTGTGAGTCACAACATGTGATGAGACGTGCCATTGAAAAAATTAGGGCAATTTCACCAAATATGTTGTTAACTGTTTATTAAAAATGGTTCTTTATTATTACACAATAAGTTACTTGCTGACCAAAGGGTACGATACAGCCGTTTTTTTAGTTCCGGAGAAAGTTTCTATTGATTAGTACAGATCGCAGCCCGTCAGGTTACACATTTGCAATACGAAAGCCGGCGCTATTACGAGCGAGATAAAGGCGACGTCAAGGTTTTGACCTATGTATGTGCTGCCGTGTGTACCGTACTTATAGCCTATCTCCTCGCAGGTTTCGAGCTTTCAAGTATTTTCTCTGACAATACACCACACCCCCACTACTGCAATAAGGTGTTTCGTAATATCAAAGTTTCTTATGTATGTCCTTCATTATTTTCAAAAAAAATCTAGCTACTCTATTATTTCATTACCAACTTTAAGTCTACAACACTGCTTTATTATAAACTATGTTTTATTTTCTGTTAATTGTACTGTATGTCTCTGTGTACAAATAAAGTATATCATATTGTATTGTATAAAACTTTAGTTAATACGCGTATAAATTCAAACATAAAAACCGCAAAATAAAATTATAGGACTAACTCGTTCTTGAACACTTGTTTTACTTTGTACGTAAAACAAGTTTCCTTGCTTTATGGACCTCCTAGTTTAAAATCGCATGTAATTGTATGCACTAAACGTGAAAGTTTATCTTTTTACTAACATACTAACTAACTTCTATTAAGTACTGATCAATCTACTCATCCTTTAGAGTAACTGTAAAATTTTAACAGTAATTCCCTTTTGTCATACCTATCACGGGATATAAAAACGCGCGACTTAACATCAGGTGTATGTAAAAAGTATATCAAATAGCAAGACAGTTTACGATAAATTGTCCGTGACCTTTAAGACCTTTAGGTCGTATTCACAGATCGCGTCCGGTTTCAGTGATAATTTGAAGACAACGTTATACATTTTATCTGCAAGATGTTAAACTGCACTGACCAAACGTAACCAAGGCCTCAAATGTGTCATAATATAAGCAAGCCAGAGCCACGACATAAATTTTAAAACTTGCGAAACACTGTCCACTAACACTCACAATATTATTTTTTCACAATCTCCACCAATCCGATCGCACTAAACTAACCATTCAAAGCACGTGTTCTATTTTTGAATCCATTTGGGTTCTTTATCGGTCGCACGGTTCGCGTTTATTTATTTTCCTTTTAATCTTTTGAAGTCAGAACGACCGCGCTTGACGTCTGCGCGCCGCGAAATGGCGCATTTTGATAGTGTTGCCAGCTTTCGAAACCAAAAAAGGTATAATGTCATTGATTTGGAAAATTGGCACTGGCTCATATGGAATTAAAAGTAGGTTAGTTCGGTGACCTTTTTGTAGTTGCTGCGCTATTGGTCTGGTCACATTTGCTAACAAGCTCGTAAGACAAAATCTTACGACATGGATAAAATACGTGGATGTGTAGTTGTGTACAATAATACTAAATAAAAAGAAAGAAAAAAAATGCATACACATGTCTTTGAGTATTTCACATGTATTGGTTGTTAGTAAAAACTTATGTCTTTGGTAGCACGAAATAATGATATTTTTACTTTTACCAACTAAAATAATTGTAACATTGAAAAAGATACTTACATATCACGAAAAAAACATTCTTTACCCCTGAGCTAGATTGTGGTGAAGAGCGAACGTAGATTTTATTTTAAAAAAAACTTGAAAAAAATTATTATCAATCAGAATCGCAGTCTTTGGGGGCTATTATAGATGAAGTCTATTGCGAGCGAATACTTCTTTTTATAGAAGAAGTAGGTACCTATGGGACGAATTAATTCGTAATCTAGTTCACCGACTCAAATAGGGTTTCTGGACTCAAAGTGACCTACGTGTTGAATCTGTACCGCGAATTGCAATAGAAGAAATACAATAAATTTAAGTTTTTTTCTAAACTAAAAAATTAACAGTGAATATCTGATAGCCCAGTTGGTAATGAGCCAGATTTGTAACCGGAAGGTTGTAGGTTCTAATCCTGGTGCGCACCACTAAATTCGGCTTATCGGATTTATGTGTAGATTTATCATTAATTATCACTAGCTCAGCTGTGAAGGAAAACATCGTGATGAATCCCGCACGTCTAGGAAAATTCGTTTACGCTTGGCGCGCGGGCCAGCTTAGTGGACTATGGCCTAAATCCCCTTCGTGTCTCGAAGGGAGGCCCATGCCCTCAGCGAAGACGCTGATAATATGGGCTAATAATAAAAAAAAAGTATCAAATTACACAAAAAAATTAAACCAGCTAACTTTGTCGAATTTCCGTGACGCTGGCAGCACCCGCTACATACTTCCGAACCGGTATTGTTACCATGGTGCATCAACTCGGGTCGCGAGTTTTTTTTGTGAGCAACACGAGGCTTTCTTACGTTAACTTTTCGATTTTATCACTTTAGTACAGCCGGCAGCACATCAGGTTGCACATTACAATTACGACAAGCTCAAACGATATAAGAGCGACGTCAAGGCCAACATGTGTAGTCTGGTGTGCTGTCGTGTGTACGAATAAAAGTATTGGTAATTATAATTTAAGTTACAAAGATGAAAATACTAGTATATTAGTATGGGAAAAAACAAATTCAATTTTGTTACGAAATTGAATTTATTTTTTTTAAAAAGTTAATATTTTGTTATGTTACATTTTTATTTATTATCTATCATAGTACCAATTTTAAATAAAAAATGTTTATAAATGTTATAATACTTAATGTAGTTAACCGGTTATTTAGTTTTACCAAAATGTTTTTTCAATCAAATAAATTAAGTTTGTAAGTTCAATTATTCTTACCTCTTCAACTTGACTGAGAGTAGATCGGCTGCCCCAGTCGTCCTCCCAGGTGTCTCTTTCGCCTGATTAATAAAAAAAACAATTAAATTCGGTCAAAACTAAGATAAGAACCTCAGTAATGGCTTCCTTGTTAAAGAATAATGACAGTACAATATTTCAGTGGCGGTGTACCATGGGTTGGCACCCGGGGCGATTTTCTATTGAGCACCCTGAAAATAAAACGACAAATACTATAATCAGAATTTTTATCTTCATCAGAGAGTCTGAATCATGTCTCCGGTCACTTTTACTGTTGATTTAAATTTAAAATTAAATTAGCATTTTATTATAGCACTTTATCCAATTTTACAAAACTCAATTAAAAAACTAGCATATTTTTGTCATTTTTTAAGTAGCACTTTAGCACATTTCATATCAGTCTACTTGGCTACACTGGTCGTGCAAATGCGCCAGTGACTACTAATCTGCGTGACTGAGTTGGCATTCTGTTGTTACCCCTTGATGCTTGGCACCCGGGGCACACTGCCCCCACCGCCCCCCCTTTACGCCGCCCCCACTGCAATATTTAAAGTAGCATTCAACTGGGCATCTGTTTTGCAAGACTGTCTTTAGCTAGATGGCAGGATTGCAAGGTAAGTGACCAGCTACCCGTACGCAATTAGACTTCTCTCTCATGAGAGCATAGACTTCCGAACTAACACAAGGAAAATAGACCCTAAAATGATTTAGAGAATTTACAGAAGTAATAATGAAATCTTAAATTAATCCATGTTAAAAAATTTAAAAAAAATTACTTAAATTATTAATAAAGTTAATAAGGGCTCAAACAAAAAAGGAAAGTGCCCATGACTCCGGCAGCGTTTCCACGTTGGATCGCCAACAAAATGTGCTGCACTAGATACGACTCGGAGCAGGGGTTTAGAGAAGTTTTCATTACTCTTGAGTTTTGATTTGCACATAGGTACGTCCTTTTAGCTATTAAAGATCATCAATTAAATGCAAAAAAATTGTCATGCTAGGGCAGCAGTAACAGTTCCGATTAGTATCTCCAATTTAATTGACCTTTTTTAAAAAAATATTAAGATTATGGCCATTTTTTGATACTTACAATAACTGGCCTCACTGCTCGCCTCCAGGCTTCTCCTATGCATTTGCAGCTTACTCATTTTGAACATCTAACCATCACCTATTGACAAAAAAAATCGAAGTAGGTAAAATTGCTTTAGATACATTCAAAATTGTTTGTTGTAGGATTTTTACCATTAACGACATTTAATTCAAGTGTTTATGTTGTATTTTACTAAAGTTTCAAGCAAATGTACAGAAAAAAACTATTTAAACTTACCACTAAACTATTTATGGAAATGATCCTCTATTTTAAGTGTATTTCACTTTTTAAACTATAAATACGCTTATGGTTTGTTTCTTTGTCAAATTGTACTATTTTTTACAGTAACTAATCAACAAATTTGTCTAAAATTATCACTAAATACGACTTAACACGCCCACTTTTGATTACGTAAAAATTTCGATTATTACTACTTTTCCAAGAAAATAATAGTCACAAAACTCATAAATGGCACCGTTGAAGACACTTTTAATTCATTACATTCGTTGTTTCATTGATTATACTTAAAATAATGAAAATTACAAAAAGTTCATTGTACTTCGGTGTTTATACTGTTATGTCAAATCGATGAACCAAAATAGATTAGGTTCTTTATAGTTCAAGATTTTCCGATTGCTAAGTTTGGGTAAAATTATTCGAATCACTTACATCTTTTGAGAAACTGATAGTAGTATAAGCTAAACTAAAATAAATGTTACTTTTTACTTGTACATATTTTGCACTTATAAAGTATTTTCAAATTAAACTAAAATTTATAAAAATGGTTCTGATGTACGGAACTATGAAAAACCACGTGTTTTTCTTCAATACATTTACGCTAATGCAACGGATACTTCGGTATACAGCCAAATTTTGTTAAGGGGAAGTTGTTTTTATTTAGATGATCGGAAATAAAATAAAACTAACATAAATTATTTTCACGTTGATTTATTTTTTCCAAATTCAATTCAAATGCATTAACTAACAGAAAAATATCATAAAAAGTTAATCGTCTTTTTATTTTTTACTGGGCGATTCACTGTCGTTTGCGCTGCTTTTCCGTTTCCGGCTTTCCCGCTCTTCTTTTGTTTCGTCTACAACCTGAAATAAAAAATATCTCATATGAATTTTTTTTTTAAACTATAAGATGGGTTAACTCTTGACCTCAATCTTGACCATTGTCATAGATGAGATCGACGATGGAGCGAGTTAACCCAGAAAATGCCTGAAAAACATATTAAGAAGAAGTATTGTATACCTGGTCACTTGTGTATAGTTCGTATTAGTGGAACAATTTTGGTGACAACCCTATACAGAAAAAAGGTCCTACAGGAATACTATAGCTGAATGAAAATGTATGATACAATACGGGAGAGGTTAGTCTGGATCGCACCAAATTCAAAGGGTGTTTACTCTTCTTTAATATTGAGAAAAATAATCAGGCTTGTGTCAGGAGACCAGAAGATCTAATCCTGGGGTTGTGAGTTCAAATCCCATTCGCGCCGAATATTTTTCTTTCCCTAAAATTTTTCGGCCAGAGTTTTCAAAATGACAACAGGCGGGACCGATGGCACGTTATAACCTCTATAGCACGGCAATGCTTGTGAAAAACTGTTACCTACTTGGTCACCCATTTGGTTGCCAGCCCCTTTCCGATCGGATCACTGATCTGTATCTAAGCCAATGTCCTCAACATGAGCTTGTTAGCTTTTTACCTAATACCACCCTGTTAAATAATGCTAAGAACTCATATTATGCAAATAAATAACTTGATGTGAGGTACCTTTTTAACTTTAGAAGCTTCTGGTGAATACGCCCACAGCATCATTTCTAAGTGCTCCTTTGTAGGCTGATCCTTAGCGTCGAAAAGCTTTGAGTCGGCGTGCTGTAACAACAAAAAGTGATTTACGATCGAAGAATTTCAGTTACAACTAAACTAAACTAGAGTAAAGAAGATTTTTAAAGCAATAAGCCCTACTTACACACACAAAAAGACCAACCCTAAAGTATTCCTTTTGTCTTTAGTTCCTTAATTTGACTTTTTGTCACGGTTATTTTATATCTATAGCGTGTATTTTGTCACATTATATATCCCTTCCCCTAAGACTATATTACGAAATATGTACGTATATGGACGGCATCTCGAGCTACAAACAAAAACAGACACTAACATCCAGACCAAAGAACATTTATCTACTTTTTTACAAAAATGGGAACCCAACC
This sequence comes from Aproaerema taeniolella, assembly GCA_949987775.1. Taxonomy (NCBI): domain Eukaryota; kingdom Metazoa; phylum Arthropoda; class Insecta; order Lepidoptera; family Gelechiidae; genus Aproaerema; species Aproaerema taeniolella. The sequence continues at coordinate 22,738,216 of OX465244.1, read as the reverse complement.
CAGAGCCCTCAATTTAGCAGCGTCACTTCCACTCAACCTTCCGCCGTGTGGTGAGCGGTTGAGAATAACACCACCCCATCTCTTTCCGTGGGTGTCGTAAGAGGCGACTAAGGAAATAAAAATAAGATCTGCCTCCTAGTAATCCATCTCAGGCAACGACACCTCAGTTTGTTTTCAATCTGAGGTGGCGTCTTATGGTCTCATGCGGTGTAGAAGGCTCTGTAAAGAGCCGTCTGGTTCGCAACCACCCTCCTACCTACTGTGTTCCGTCGGTGCGTCGGAGTACCAGTGCCTTAATTGGCATTTTCTAGGTTAACTCGCTTCATCGTCAACCTCATCTATGACCTTGGTCAATATTGGGGTCAAGAGTTAGCTCATCTCATAATAAACCAGACGGCCCTTTACAGAGCCTACCACACCGCATGAGACCATAGAACGACACCTCAGATTCAGAACAAATTGAGGTGTCGTTGTCTGGGGTAGATTAATAGAAGGCAGGTCTCATTTGTGTTTCCTTAGTCGCCTTTTGAGACACCCATATAAAAAAATGGGGTAATGTTATTCTCAACCGATCACCGTATAACGGCTGAACTTTTGAACGGCTGAACCAATTTTGATAAAATATAGCTAAGAACCATCTCGATAACGACAACATTCAAACAAAAAAACCGCATGGAAATCAGTCTATGCGTTTAGGAGTTACCATGCCACAGACAGGCTCACAGATACACAGAAACACTCTTCAAAATTCAAAATTCTTTATTGTATCGTGAGTTTTTTAAGGTGTTACATCATTGAAGCACATACGCGAACCCCGTTGGGGCACTACAACAATGTTTCAAACTTATAACACGCCTCTTTTTTGTCGGGGGTTAAAACATCGTCCTTACCTTCTTCTTAAGCTCCTTAAGCGCGATGTTCCTCACAATATCCCAGGTCTTCCCTCCTTCCTTCTCGGGCACTGTTCGCAGCCGCTTGTACTCGCCGTTTACTGATGCATATGCTGCTATGAAGGCTTTCTGAAAAATGTTGATGAAAACATGCATTTATTTCATAATTTAATAAATATGGCATTCAAAGGCCTCTACTATGGTTTGCTTCCATGCTGGATTGGGAGTGAAAGAAAAACTTAGAATGTGCCAGCTACCTACTCTTTCCAGGTATTGCAGTGTTCCCGCATACATTCTTCTTTCTTATTTTGGTTACTTTTTCCTGGCATACTATTTTACTTCTCTGTCATTGACTTTTTGGGCTATTTTCGAATTTGAAATCGTTTTTTTGGAATCGGATGAAAAATTTTCAGTCGTGAAAAAATTCTGAATGTACCTAAATGGTTTTCAATTTTTTCTTGATTGTTGAAAATAACGCGAATAAATTTCAGATTGTAAAACATATATTTTGCCCCGGTTGTGCTGCTGCTATTATTATCTGCAAATTATGAATTACTGTGAATTTTCCTCATCAACTTGATGGGTTGATTTCAGGCCCCAAATTTGGACTTCCTCGTTTATAAGAACAAAATCCTCAGTATTTTTATATGCCCGGCTGTTTAGTAGACCCATTCCCGAAAAATTCAGACAGGAGTCGGCCGTACTCTATTGGACGTTGCTCCCGGCGGCGTGTGCTGTACAGCCACGCATTTACAACAAGAGCCTTAATCATCTCTTCACGTTGTGCTGACTTCGCCGCTACATTGTCCAGATAACAAATTTTAATTACTAGCTATAGATTTTACTCAAAATTTAAATTTTATTTTAATTTTGTTACTACGGATCTCGTTAGGCCTACGCTGCGCAGCTTACTTTAACGCGTCCAAGGACACTTCCTTTTGACATTTTACTATAACTATTTTTCCTCATCCCCATTTCCCTTGTTTCCCACGACGACTAATTTTTTATAAATGTTCCAAAAATTATTTGTTTACTGTATTAACTTTTTTGCCATTTATTATATTACAATAATTAATAACCTCACGGTTGTGATTTTATTTACGTGGCGGGTCAAGCCCCTGCTTGTCCCTTGACAAGCGGAGGTTCCGTCACTCTAAAGTCTAAAGTATACAGTAAAAGTCTGTTAGTGGGATGCGAGGGTTTTGCTGTAGGTATAATGGGCGAAAGTCTGACAACTAATAACCACTTTACTCAAGTTCTATCTTATGAACCTCGGAATGAATGTGAAATGTCGCGTCATACATCTCTAGAATCATATGGTGCTCTGCCTATCCCGTCAGGGAATATAGGTGTAAAAGTATGTATGTATGTTAAAGTCAACAAACATACAAACGACAAACGTGGAAACTTGTGTAGCTAAAACGTGGTTTGAGGCGATCTAAATTACAGAACGCGACTCAGACTCTGGTCTATACTTAAGTAGCAGTCGTCTTTGATATGGAGAGAAAATACTTGAATCTCCTACAGAAGGAGACACGGGCCTAAGAATCAAAACCAAATAGTTAATTTAAAGTTAATGTTACTTAAGATGTATCTAATTCAACTTTGTAATTGACGTACTAAATGTTGCGTTGTCTGCAACATGGCGAAATTAAATAAACATAAACCAATAAAAAGTAAGATTGAATAAAGCTACCTGCTGTTCAGTGGCATCAGGCGCGAGCTTGAGAGCAGTCTTAGCGTAACCCAGAGCGAGGTAGGAGTTGTTTTGCTTCATCAGGTGCTGGCTGTCGAAGTCGTCGAGGAACTGCTCTAACACAGCCATCGCTTCTTTTATATTGGACAGTTTGGTTTCATCCTTTGTACCTGAAAATTTATGTAGAAAATTTAAATATTTAGCCGTATAAAAGAAGGACAATTTTATAGCAACGTATTCTTAAAAGTTATCGTTAACTGTTAAATGTATTATAGTTTCTCACTAGGGTCTACGTTCCCGTGGGAATAAGAAAAAACTTTGTAACTTGATATGTCACTCGGTGATAAGAGAGCTTTCTATACTTAAATGATTTTTTTTTAAAATCGGTCCAGTAGTTTTGAGTTTATTCGTTGCAAAAATACAATTATTCCCTCTCTATAATATTATTAGTAGCGTAGAAACACTAGTTTTAAACATATTATAACGGATTCTTATCCCGATTTTTGTTTTAAATGCGTATCCGATATTTCGGCGCTGTTGCAAGCACCATGATCACGGATGAACAACATCCCGAAACAACAGCACTACAGCGCCGAAATATCGCGGATACTCATTTAACAGAAAAATCGTGGTAAGATCCCGTTATAATTTCTTTAAAACCAGTGAAAATAACCGCGAGAATCTCAAACAGTATCTTCTGTACATTTATAAAGACGAAAGATTTAATTGTTTGTTTGTTTGCACTGAATAGGCTCCGAAACTACTGGACCGATTTGAAAAATTTTTTCACCATTAGAATCCTACATTATCGGTGATGAACATAAGGTACATGATTTTCCCGAATTCCCATGGGAACGAAGCCCCGAGCGGAATGCTAGTATTAGTTTAAAAATACTTACAAGTCAGCACCCGTTTTGCACTCTTCAGCAATCCTTTGACAGCTAGACTCTGGTACTCTGGATCTCGACCCTCCAATTCTTTTATCGTGGATTCGGCAGCAGCCTTGTCCTTAAAACCCAGACCCTGGACTTTGTCTTGTTCCTTAGGAGCTTCCTTCTTTGCCTCTTTAGGTTTCTCTTCCATTTCTACATCTGATTCAGAATCCTGAAAATTAGGGACATCTTTAGGTTATTTTGTGGCTGGCAAACGTTAGGGTGTTTTCTCTTAGATATCCATAAGATTCTTGGATATTCTTTGATAGCTCAAGCACTGCCATTTCACCCTAAAGTAAGCAAGTCTTGTACTTTGGGAATCGTACCAGCAACGTTCTGATTAGCAAGGTAACTACCAACTGAGCTATGAGGTTATTATCGTAAATATCGTAATACCGACTTTCTCTAGTCACAAAAATATGTCCAAGAAAAAACATCTGCAAACAATAAAACCCAAAATGTTTGTGTTGCATAATTTAGTTTGAATTATTTGGATCTGGTAGTCCCAAGTTTGATTACCGGCAGCAGCAGATATCAGCGTAAGAGTAACCAGGTTCTTCTTCTTCTTATTGTGTAGGTATAGTCAACTCTGACTTGGTTTTAACGACTGTTGCCAAACGACAACAGCCAGTACCGACAGCCCTCCGAAGCACGGAAACGCTCGTGATAAATTGTTACTTTGGTCCCCCATCAGGTTCTTTGCGTCTGTGTGCGGTACATAAACTCACTGATCGGCTGAGAACAGCAAGCGCTACTAGGCTACGAGTACTACTAGGTTTAAGTATAATTTTAAATGTGTTACCTCGTCTTTTTCCTCTGTGTTCTTCTCTTTCTTCTCAGGTTTCTTTTCAGTCTTGTTGTTGTCTTTATTTTTGTCGAGGTCAGCCAGCCAGTTTTCGAACACTTCCATTGCTTCTTTAATGTTCTTTATTTTATCTTCTGCTTTGGTCACTGGAAAAGATAACAATTGAACATTTTAAAATAACAAATGAAACCCAAAGAAACGTTTGTAGAGGGTGTTAAAAAAATTCGAGTGAATAGGCATCTTCTGGGTGAGCTTGCTAATATTTCATATGTATATGGAATGTGCCGTCAAGTGGTACTAGAACCACATGAAGCTTTGCCCACCCCGTCAGGGATTACGGCGAGACTATATGGATGTTTTTTTCTTTCTTTTTTAAGTTAAATTATAATCTTACTCGATAAAACCCTCTTAGCCCGTCCCAGCAGTCCTCTGACGGTCAGTCTCCTGTAGTTCATGTCATGTTCTTCTAACAGACGCAGCGTGTCTTCAGCCTTCGCCTTGTCCTTGAAGCCGAAACCGGAGTCTTCTTTGTCGTCTTTGCCCATTTTTCTGTAATACATAATAAGATAGAAATATAAAATGACATTATTATCAATGCATCGCCATAAATATGCACAGACAGCAACACTTGAGGTTGCACTACGAGAGCCGGCGCTATTACAAGCGAAATAAGGACGACGTCAAGGTCAACATGTCTAATTTGATGTGATACCGTGTGTACATTAGGAAGGGTGTGACTTGGGAAAACTTAAGAACTTGAATCTCCCAATTAAAGAGAACAAGTTTCTTTGACAAAAATAATTTAAGAATAAGAATATTTTCGTTTTTATTAATTTATTTATTGTTAAATAGGCTAATTTCAATTTACAACCTGTTTAATTAACACGCTTTTAACATTATAATTATTTAAATTTATGCATGATTCATTTAAATAATGACGAATAAATGAACACAGTCTCTAAACGACTTCTGAATTTGATTTCCGCTAGAATTTAGAGTTACTTACTGCCATCACAAGTGACTTGGCCTTAACTATTTTTGCGAATTGCCTCTTAGCCTTGACAGTTAAAAATAAACCTTAAATCACTGAGATAAAGTAGAAACTAAGTAGTTAGTAAATGACTAAGATTTATTTTTGAGAATGATCTCAATGAAATTAGCATAAATTATTAATTTTTAGACAAAAGTTGCATTGATTATTATTTTAAAACGACTCTATTTGTCAAGGATTTTAGTATTAGGATTTTTCATTATTATAGATACTAAGATAACAAAACTCATATACAAAAATTTTCGCGCTCAAATTGTATTGTTGGCAATCACGAGTTTTAACTACTTGCGGGTTCAGTAGCAGTTTATTAAATGGTAAAGATCATCAACTTAAAAGAGAAAGTACTAAGTCCATGTCATCAACCCATCATCATGACAGTTATTTTTATTTAAAAAAAATATCAGAATTTGCTATTCACTTGCGTTGCTATGCAACAAAATTTAACGTTCACAAAACACTTGTGTAATTTTACAAGTTCGGTGTCTGGAATTTTCAATAAAGATTGTGCAAGCATTTACGTATTCAGCCAAATGTTTAGTCATACTTACTTATGTATGAAATTGTAAATAATTAAAGATTTGCCAAGTACCTAAAGTATAAAGAGTAAAAAGAGAACGACGCAAATTGAGCTAGTATGATAGGTAACGCTACGAAACGCTTGTTGCCGAGTAGCGCCGTTTACTGATCTGAACCTATCAGTGAAGCTAAGCAACGTACGCAAATGCCGGGAACCTGATGGGTGACCAAAGTGGCAATTTACCACCAAAGTTAATCACTCAGTACTTGCTTTGATTACAGTCGTTAAACTAAATCGGAAATCATTTGGCGGTTTGATAACTCTGTCGCCAAGGTTACTCAAGTTTGCCACACACTTGACTATACCTACACGATGAGAAGTGTCTGTATATGTACACTTGTTGCTCTACACTTGCGGGGTAAGGCCTAGGCCTAGACAATGTGTTATTGTGACATAAAGTAACTTCAAATGTCTTACAAAAGATGTTGATACCACACGGCACCACGTTAGACTATACATATTGACGTTAAAGTTGCCCTTATATCGCTCGTAATAGGTTTTTATAGTGCAAATGGGTACCTAACCTGACGTGCTACTGTCTGTACATAAGTACTTAAACGTGACCTATACACCTACTTATAAAGATAACATAAGTTCGTGTTGTCATGACATCCACAAACCGCATGCGCGAGATGACGTCACACGAGTAAATACAAGCTCATGCTAACCTCAAGCGTAAACAAACATTAATATTTAAAGGCCGGCCGGCGCGGCGGCGCGGCAGCGCGATGACATAACAGCCGAAAAAAACCTAAAGAATTTATAATGATCGTCGTCGGCTGAATGACCGCGACACTATGTTGTTTGAGGTTCAGTTATAATTAGTTTTTGGACGTGGTTTCGCCTGCAATAAAGTATAATAAAATGATGTCAGAGAGATAGTCTGCTTACATAAGGACAGTGTTATGAAGGAGAGGGGTCAGACGAAGAGAAAATGGCTGTTTTTGCATAACACAGGCGCGGTCGCAGCCTGAAATTTTGGAGGAGGTCACTCACCCAATTCACAACTAAGTAGACAGCCTTTATCTTGAATCTTTACAATAAACCGACAAATTACATTATTAGAATATTGTTATACAATCGTTATCATAACGACGCATATCGATTTTGCTAGGATTACCAAAACTACGTAGTTCGGTTCCTTGTTTCTAAACTAGATGTCATTTCCAAGTTATTTTGGCCATCGTACGTAGTTCATAAAAACACCCCTAGACGTCAGCAAACTATAAATTTATCGCGGTTAGGGGATAGCTAGAAATTTCTTTTTATTATTTTGACGGCCGGTTTGGTCGAGTGGTAGTGACGCTGCCTCTTGATCGGCGGGTCCTGGGTTCGATCCCCAGTCGGGGCAAACATTTGTGTGAAAAGCAGATGTTTGTTCTCGGGTCATGGGTGTTTGTCTTTATGTGTGTTCCGAGGGACCCACGACACAAGGGAAAACCTTAGTGTGGGCCTTTGAGTGTGTAGCGTTTATTTATTTTTTTATTTGGCAAATTTTTGAGATTTTTCAATTTGAACTTAGATTTTGGGGGGGGTCATGTCCCCTGTGACCCCCCCCTTCGGACCGCGCCTGGCATAACATACATACATACGCTCACGCCTATGATCCCTAATGGAGTAGGCAGAGCATCAGTGGTTCTAGAACCCCTTGATGCCACGTTTGACATAAATTCTGAGGATTTTTATTAGATGAAACATGACGCATAGTGGTCAGAAAATGTCAGTCTTTCACTCAACATACAACAAAACGTTCGCGTCCCTATTTTTTTTTTTTTTTTATCTAGCCAACAAGATCCCACTGCTGGGCTAAGGCCTCCCTATTACTGACTTTTATTTCACTTTCAATCCAGCGTGTTAGCATAACATTATAACACGTTCCTTTTATATTCTGGAGGTAAGTATTCGTGAATTGAGTGAGTGGATATTGCACGTGCCGCCTACGATTTTTAAGTCAAAATTATTCAAGCTTGACAAAGTACGATACAAAGGAATAAACGCTGCCTTTTTAAATCTTGGTTCGCTCTTGACTGTTTAAATTGCAAATACGTAATGCTTCAAGGATTTCTACATACCTATACAACTTGATGTTAGAATTAGTACCTATTAAATTTTCTTTAATGATAGGTTAAGGATGATTTTGTTACACTTTGTATATGCCAGAACCATTAACATAAGATATTACTGTGGCGGCAACCCCATAAAATTACAAATGGACCAATGTATAAAGCCACATTTGCATTCTAAAATGTTCAACAGAACCATTTATTTTTACACATAAATTAGGCCACTCAGTTGGAGCTCCGTTTCGTAATAGTCATGGCATTGACACATGGTTTTTATAACTTTTTGATAAAACAGGAATAAAATTAACAAAGATTTGTTTAATGTAATTCACGCAATGAACCTTTTAGATGATTTAAGCAGATATTTAGTTCATACTATAGGTACATTAGTTACCCAACTATTTTTTTTTTCCAATTGTTCTTATTAAATGAGAATTAATTGGTTTCTATCTAGCTTCGTTATGCGTGATTTCGTGTGTGTCTGTATTATTATTGTCATTCACCAGCCCTGTTCCCAAATAATCCTTATTTAAAAACGTGTTTAGCTGTTTGTTTGCCATAACAATGAAGCAATGGATCGATCAGATTTTTATACTGACGTTGTTGGGGCCTCTGAGAGCGACATAGGAACTAAGTCGCGGGCGGAAAGCTAAGTTCTTCAAAGACTCTCTACCAACTGTCATCTTAAAATTCACACAGCTCAATGAAGTCATGATGATACTATCCATCTAATGATATAGAGATATAGCCATATTTTCTTTGGTTTTCCTCTAAAAGGAAAAACATAACAATTATCTTTCCACATTAAAAATTCTTCCTACCTACTTTGTGTCAATTTAGTAGTATAATCTCTCCCAATAATGCAAAACTATAATACATACATTTTAATAGTGAAACTTATTCTCCCAAAAAAATTAGCATTACTTACTTTAAAATTCAGTAAAAAATATCACTAAAAACTACTTAGTTAAATTGCACTGTTTAAATTCGCTATTTATTACTTTTAAGTACACTTGTTATCCACGCTACGATGTTCTTTTGACTATTTGGTTTTGAAATAATTTCACGCGCGGCAATATTTTAGCACATCCTGCCAATATGAAAATACTTCACCTTAGTTACTGTAGCATGAAGTCAGAGAATTTTTCATTTGGTTGTATTTCCACAGCGTGGCAGCGTAATATTTACACAAATAAATTCAAATGTCACGAATTCGTAAAGTTTGGTTAAAGAAAAGAGGATATTGAAATTGGTTGGTTGTTTCCCGACGACAAATTTACAAAAATAACATGGTGACGTCACGCGCTTCGATACCGGCAGTACAAGGCCGAGAAGGTTATTTCTCTAACATGAGATCATCGCATCGGTGCTTACTTTGAGGCGCCCGTTTACCTCACCCTCCGCTTAAAGGGCATATTGGTTGCTTGGTAACGGTTAGAATTCAGGGTCAAGGTAACACGCGCTCAGAGGACCCAATTCAAAGAATTGTATTCTATCTATCCATATCTTAGCGTGTACTATTAAATATGATACTTGTCAATAAGGTGATAGCAGTGGAGTTTTTTCCATCACAAAAATAACATCATTTAGTTTGTTAGTAGTTCAGAATGACTTTACAAGTTAAAAAGTTGTTTTTATAAAGATATAGCAATGCTGGGATCTTACTCAATACCTTACACTTAGGTACGAGCCCGACCAATTAATCACTACGCCACCGACGCTCTCGTTAACTTGTTTGCGAAACTATTAATTTATGATGTAAGTAGGTAACTTACTTAAAATTGTATCGCTTCGACGCGTGACTCGTGAGTCGCCGTTTGGTAGTTTTTTTGCTTATAAACTATAATTTTGATTGTGACTTTTATACTGTCAATAAGATATTGGGTTAATTTGTGTTGTACACATAGAAATACATGAATCTAAATATAAAACATTTTTTAATCTCTAAGATGCCGATTTCGCCTCATTGTTGTATTAAGTATTAATCAAATGTAACTAAAATGTAACTGTATGTATACCTTGACGTGCTGCTTACTGTAACAGTCTTTTTTTTTCTACCCGTGACTTTAGCTTTACCCACCCGCTAAAAAGAAATTAGCTCATTCATTTTATGTAACACTAGCATTCAGTCCGGGATTTCGTTCCCGTGGGAATTCGGAAAAATTATGTAGCCTATCTATGTGCATCGGGGTTAATGTGTACTTAGCTTTCTAACGGTGAAAGAATTTTTTAAATCGGTCCAGTAATTTCGGAGCCTATTCAATGCAAACAAACAAACAATCAAATCTTTCCTCTTTATAATATGTATATATAGATATAGATAGATAGATGAAGAAGCTGTGAGTTTTTGTGTTTCCCTGATGTCATGCATAGGTTTTTGGTGATGTGTGTATTTGTAATAAGTTGTATTCATGCATATAAGCACAGATACAAATACATACATACATAACTAAGAACATATTTTTACATAAATATCCAAAAGCGTTTAGTTAAACAAAATTTCTTAATCCTGAAGCGGGTCCCTAAAAATGTTGTACTGAATAGATAGAATCACATAACCAAAACTGTGAGGGAATTGGTTGTACAAAATACTACCTTTATGATTTTGCGGATTTTATGTGTTGCATGTTGCATTCCTTTTTATATGCCGCAATGCGTTTGCTAAAACAAATGGATTTTGCTTTCAACGAAATGTAACAGACGTAGCCTAGCAGCTACAGAAAAATAATACTGTCATTAGTGTCAAAGTTATAACGAACGTGCGACGAGGCTATTTCTACTGACCTTTATTTTTTTAATTTTAGTATTGGCAAAGGATTATATGAATGTACAGCCACTCTTTTTTTATATTTAACACTGGCAAAGGAGTAATTAATTATACAGCCACTTGTTAGGGTTCCGTATCCAAAGGGTGTATAAAGGGTGAGTTCGTCCGTTCGTCTGTCACCACTCACCAGGCTATATCTTATGAACTGATATAGCTAGACAGTTAAAATTTTCACAAATGATATATTTCTGTTATCGCTATAACAACAAAAAGCCAAATGCAAGTCGGACTCTGGCTCCCATACAAAACTTTGCATTTTTTCAACCAAAATACTCCCGAAGAATTATTGATTGCCTTTGGTGTTGGGTAAAGTTTCTATTCTATTCATAAAAATGCACTTTATGAATAGGCATACCTATTCTTAAACTGGTAGCTAATCCAACACAATGCATGAATATGCCCATTTTCCATGCCTTTTACGGATGCTACACTGTGTCTAGCCGACGACGCGGTATCGGCATGGCAGGGGCAAGAAGACTGCTTTCGACACCCAGAAAGCTTTTCTAGAAGTTTATAGTTTAAGCTTGAAGCGCTCGTAACCCAGCGGCTCTCGCTAATCTCAACCGATCAGTGAGGTTAAGGGACGCACACAGAAGCAGGGAACCTGATGGGTGACCAAAAGAGGCAATTTATCACGAGCGTTTCCGTGCTTCGGAGGGCACGTTAAGCTGTCGGTCCTGGCTGTTGTCGATTGACTACAGTCGTTAAAACCAAGTCAGAGTCAGAGGCCATTGTGCGGTTTGAAAACTCTGACACCAGGGTTAGCCAAGTTCGTCTCATTCTTGAATATACCTACACGATAAGAAGAAGAAGATAGTTTAAGCTTTTGAAAAGCTCCAGCGATATCAGCTCGGAATCAATACCAGTGTTGGAACAATTTGTTCTTTTAATGACAGACAACAGTACTATACGTCAGGTTACCCATTTTCAATACGAATGTCGTCGCTATTACGACTGAGATAAGGGCGACGTCAAGGACAACATGTATAGCCAGATGTGCTGCCGTGTCTACGACAGAATGAGTGAAATAGACGATAGCCTTCCACGTGGAACTGGGAGTGCAAGTTAAACTTAAGACTATTCTATAGCGCCGCGAGCGTAGGAAAATAGGTATTTGGAGAATCATTCTCTGTCGCGACCGCGCTCGGCCCCGCTCGCAAACGTGCGATAGAGACAGTTGCAGCTCGGCTGTGTTTCTAGGTATTTTTTTGTCGAAAATCGCGTTTGGGGGGAAAACGTTTCCCAACCCCTAAACTGTACTAAATATACTACTTTTTGGTATCAATCTTTTCAGCAGAATATAATCTATGCCTCTATTTTTTGTTTTTTCCGAAAATTTACTTTATTTCTGAAATACAATGAATTTAAAATGAATGTTTTTCAAACCCAATAAAGCAAGATTACAGATCCTTATAACTTTTTATCTAAACAAAATTTTCAAAAAAGGAAAACATAGAGGCATAGTTTTTGATAGGGACAACAACATAGTGAAAAATTATCAAAATCGGAGAAGATTTAGGGGTAGCAAAACGTTTTCCCTTTTTGTATGGACATGGGCGCGGTAGTCGATCCTCTTAAAAAGTACCAGCTGCCAACTCTTCCCGGGCATACTACAAAAGTTAGTAAGTAGGACGCGAAGGTTTTGTTGTATTATAGGTTTATAGGCGAAAGTCTGAAAACCTCTCACCTTTATACATTATTGGTTCATCTAATAACCCTCAAAATTGTATGTCAAACGTGGCATCAAGTGGCTCTAAGACCCCTAATGCACTGCTTACCCCGATGGGTATTACAGGCGTGAGCTTATGTATGTATGTATGAAGGGTAGAAGATACTCTCCGATGCTTTTAGTTCTCAAACCAAATCATTTTCTTTCAGCAATCAGTAAGTACTATTCAGTATCTAGTCATCTAGACAACCTCTAAAATGGAAAAAAAAACCTTTTGACTAAACAACTGAACCGATTTTGATGATTAGGGTGGCATTAGAAAGCAGATGATGTGTAGTTTTGTTTTTTATGTCACTTCCTTACACCCTCCCAATTGGATTCCTAAAAAGACAATAGAACGGAATAAACATCATCGATGTTGTCATTTGACCTCTAAAATACGATAAGGGTCGAATCCAGCTGGCTTCCACATCTTAAAATACTCATTGTTGTATCCTCATGTGTCGTCTAAGAATATCTATATTTTTCAAATTGCCGCCCCGCTTAATCAGCAGTAGGTATTAGTAGAACCAGCAGTAGGTATTAGTAGAAATAGCCAAAACAAACAAGATTGCGGCCAATTTTAAAGATTTCTACAATCATTCATGACAAAGACCGAGACGCTGTTATAGTAATTTAATTAGTTTTTGTTTCGTTTTACTCGTCACTAATAACAACCGAAAAAACACATCTGTCAACTCTGTTATTTGGCGCTATGTAAAACTATAGAGTGAAACAAAAAATAAATTTTTGTATGGACTTATCTTTGGTCTCTTTCTTTTTTAATGACTGAACGCTTTTCGTGTGAAAAAAGCGGACCGTGGGAGGTCAGTGAAAATAGTATCAGCCACGAACGTGTGTTGTACGCTTTGTTTTTCTGCAATTTATCGCAATTTTTGTAAAAAATGTGTGCTGTGGGACAGAAGCCAATATTTCGGGACCTCACCGGAGAAGACCCGGAGCCAGAAGTAACGGAGATTGAGTCATTATGCATGAACTGCCACGCAAATGTGAGTTATTTATGATCCTGATAAGAACTTCTCAAAAACCAATATCTTCACATATTTTTGTGATAAATACTTGTTCTGTTTACCGATAGAAGCTTTCATAAGTATTTATATTGCAGTTTAAGCCAATAATCAGCTTCTATTTATAAAAATCGGACCATTAATGAAGTTTCTAGGTTGTTCTAGAATAGTATGGAAAGTTGACAAACTATTCTTATGTACTTTAGTTTAATGAAAAAACTAATATTTTATATGATAATACAAGCAAGATGAGACATGCATAAGAGACTGAAGCCCGTTGGAGGGTCATATACCCATCTTAAGAAAATCCAAGAACTACCCGACTTGTCATTTTAATTACAAAAGCTATAATAAAACAAAATTAGGTTACTGTCGCTGTAAAATATTCGATTACATATTGGATGACCTGCCGTACTCAGAGACGTCAATTAAAGTTAAGAAGTAATTAAATGTGATGCTATCCTTGTTTATATCAACAAGAGTGAGAGAGACAACATCAGAGTTTAAAGCGCACTACACACCAAAGCCGCCGACCCGGCGACTTTTGTCGGCGGGTAGGCCGCCGGGCAAGTTTCTAGTGATAATCGTGCCGGCGGCCTACCCGCCGACAAAAGTCGCCGGGTCGGCGGCTTTGGTGTGTAGTGCGCTTAACAGTACTTAACTTTAATTGACGTCTCTGAATACGGCAGTCTAGCTAATGAAAATTGATGATGTAAATTAGCCCACGAAACTGAGTAACTTCTCTAAGGTGTTAATATCATTATCAAAAATTTTCTTGCGTCGGAAAAAGAAAAGGGGCAGCCCACAGGACTTAGTAAATTTTCGAAATTTTTGCTCTGACCCTTTTCCGACACGCCCACCAGGGTTGTTCTACAGTTCTGTTTGTTCTACAGTTTTTTTTTTTTTATGAAAACTTTATTTCTTTTTACTTTCTAACTTCTGAATCCTTTGTTCAGTGCTTGTGTCAACATGTCACGTTTCTTATTTTTGGGATAGCTTCCCGGACCACTTCAGGTTAATTATTATTTATTTATTATAAAACTTACAGGGGATGACCCGTCTCTTGCTCACTCGAATACCGTATTACAAGAATGTGGTAATAATGTCCTTCTCGTGTGAGGAATGCGGCTTCGAGAACAATGAGATACAGCCCGGGGGAGCATTCGCAGATATGGGAGTCAGGTTAGTGTTTTTTGAAAGCCTAAATTGTGGCTTATGTTTTATAACATTTTTTTAATATCTGAGCAGTGATAGTCCAGTTGGTAAGGAGTTAGCTAGAGACAGTAACATTTTTTAAATTTTTTATCTAATTATTTCAGTTCTAAGTATCAAAAAACAGCCGTCAGTTTGTATAGTAGTTTTTTTTATAATTTTTTTAAAGATCAGAGTCACACCTAATGAATTTTAACGCCTTGTGAAATCTTCCTTTGCCTGAACAATAATTAAACTGCTGTTTGATGTTTCTTTGTTTTATTTGTAAAATTTATCCGTTTCGGGAAAAAAAAAATTGTGAATGTTTGTTGCATGAATAACTTAAAGGATTTATAATAAAGTCTTTTTTTATTTTGTTATAATTGTTTTAGATGGAAATTGAATGTGGCCAGCACATCAGACCTAAATCGTCAAGTGGTAAAAAGTGATTACACCTGCGTCAGGATACCAGAGCTCGACTTTGAGATACCCGCACAGAGTCAGAAAGGAGGTAAGATATCTGCACAAAATCAGAAAAGATGTAAGATATCAGCGCAGAGTTAGACAGGAGGTAAGATACCCGCACAGAGTGAGAAAGGAGGTGAGATACCCGCACAGACTGAGAAAGGAGGTAAGATATACCTGCACAAAGTCAGAAAAGAGGTAAGATACCCGCACAGAGTGAGAAAGGAGGTAAGATACCCGCACAGAGTGAGAAAGGAGGTAAAATATACCTGCACAGAGTCAGAAAAGAGGTAAGATACCCGCACAGAGTGAGAAAGGAGGTAAGACACCCGCACAGTGAGAAAGGAGGTAAGATATCCGCACAGAGTGAGAAAGGAGGTAAGATACCCGCACAGAGTGAGAAAGGAGGTAAGATATACCTGCACAAAGTCAGAAAAGAGGTAAGATACCCGCACAGAGTGAGAAAGGAGGTAAGATATACCTGCACGAGTCAAAAAGAAGGTAAGATATACCTGCACGAGTCAAAAAGGAGGTAAGATATACCTGCACGAGTCAAAAAGGAGGTAAGATACCAGCACAGGGTCAGAGAGGAGGTAAGATACCTCAGTCAGATACACATTTTAGTGACAGCGTAAAATACAAAAACCAGCAATATACATGGCAAAGTAGGTAAATAAATGCTCTAAAATCGTTATCCTCACCTGCTAGCGGTGCACCCTGCCGATCAACGGTTGAGGCTCTGACGTACTACAACCCGTAAAGTGTTTCTTTACTTATATAAGGTCCTAATTTATTAGTCACTTACCTTCTAAGGCGTTATTGTATAGGTTGATAGTATTCCAAAAAACAACATAAAAATTAATTATCTGAAAATTAAATTTTGTAAAAAAAATAAAAAATGAATTTTCCATTTAAAGATAAAGGAATGGTTCTCTTTCGATTATAGCCGTCCACTCCCCGCTCGCCCGCTCTACTACTGCCATTATTATTTACGTTTGAATGGATGGGTTTATTCAACATAGTAATGAAAAAATATCATAACAAAATTTTTCAAGACCTTTTAAATTTAATATTATGCTTTTGTTTTTTGACTCAAATGATATATTTTGACCTACACAATAACGTGTTAAAAGGAAAGTGACTAATAAATTAGGACCTTATATTGGCGATTTCACCATTCTATATTTTAATTTTGATTAAAATACTTAGATATTGGCAAAATCACGACTTTGTGGACGCCATTTTTCAAAGAAATCGAGCCTTTCATGGGTAGATTTTACCATTTAAGTATTTGCTTAGCTGTCCCTTACATCCTGTTATTAAGTTAATAAATAAAATAAATAAATAAAAAAATAAAATTGTTTTTATTTTCTCCCAAACTTAAGCTATGTGTACATTCCTTTTTTATTATGCATTTAATTGGGAGACAGGAGCCTAAACTAGGGTATACCTGTGTCATAGGTCTCCTGGATCCCACCCTCAGATAACAATTTTGAAAATAGAAATTTACATTAGCTATTTAACAAGTAGAAATTTTTGGAGAATTAAATAAATCAATACATTTTGGAGAAATAAATCAATACATTTTGTTTTGCAGAAGTAACAACAGTAGAAGGCATAATAGAGCGGGCGATAGCAGGCCTAACCCAAGACCAGGAGGCTCGAAGGGCGGAGCACCCCGACGCGGCGGCGCAAATAGACGCCTTCGTGGCGAGACTCCGTGGGCTTAAGAAAGTGGAGGTTCCTTGGACCTTGGAGCTTGAGGACATTAGCGGTGAGTCATGTTGAATAACCCTGGTGAGTAACGTGAATAAC
This sequence comes from Aproaerema taeniolella, assembly GCA_949987775.1. Classification (NCBI taxonomy): domain Eukaryota; kingdom Metazoa; phylum Arthropoda; class Insecta; order Lepidoptera; family Gelechiidae; genus Aproaerema; species Aproaerema taeniolella. The sequence goes on along the minus strand of OX465244.1, from coordinate 22,721,168 downwards.
CCTAGTGAGCAACGCGAATAACCCTGGCGAGAAACTTTGATAACACTGGTGAGCAACTTGAATAACCCTGGTGAACAGCTCGAATGACCGTGGCGATCAATTTAAATCCAACTTGAGTAACCTTGGTGAATTACATGAATTGATTACCATGGAGGGATAAAATAGACTCGTGAAATTATTTTTTCGTTTCACCTTCTCGTTCTATCGCATAGCGTCATAGTTAGGCGGCCACGAAGCAATTTGTCATTTTCCGTCGGACTCTTTTATATATACCTAAAACTGGTATGTACGTGTTCCTTCTGCTATGTAGAACACGAAACTGCTTGTTTTAAGAGAAGGTAGTGGGGACACGCATAGCTGTGACGTCACAAAGATGGCGGCCGACCGTACCAAGTTTTTCATAATTTCTCGAGTTCTACTGCGTCAATATCGTTGTTTGATATGTCATTTGAAAGGTTTATAATTGTTCTATAATTACTCTTCAGAAACCTACTAATTTAAATTTGTTGTTTTTAAAATATTCACTAAAAACATGTTTTTTTTCATACACTTTTTCTTATTTTCCGGCACAACTAAATAAAGAGAAACATAAATGCATCTAAGTTAATAAAAAATAATGAAGGTCATTTTGTTACCTTCTAAAAATATGAACATCATTGTAGTGCAATAATAAACAAACAAGTTGTGACCAATTCTGTTAGGTAAGTACTTACCAACTGTTTTTTACCGTCGTCTGAACTATTGATTTTAAATGATGTGTATTTAATAAAAATACAAATAAAAGTATAAATATAATAAAGGTTTTCTTTTTTATTATAATATATCACATCAAGCACATAAGAAGTACGTGCAAAGCTAAAAATACAAAGAAAAGTATTATAGTAATCATAATAACAGTGCAAAGAAAAACTATTCATAAGGTGTAGTGAAAATTACTTATTTTTACATAAACCGCATTGTACCTATAAATAGTAATAAAGTATTGAATGGGATACATAATGTATACACAGTTAAATTATCAAGTTTAGTGAAGAGACCATAGCAAGCCACATACTACTCACTCATCAACATTCTCAAAGTTATGCTGATTGATTATCATACATTTCTGGTGTAGTGGGCTAATAGCGCCTATTTCTGCCAGCCGACTTTTGTGGAAGTGGCAAGATATGTTAATTCCGCTGTTGACCCATAAACTCTCGCCAGTGGCTCCAAGTAGCTGTGATGCGCACAGCGGCCACACCCCGGCAAACCGCGTCGGCTCGCGGGCTAAACCTGGACGAGGGGGCTTGCCGCTTCGGTGGGCAAGTTTAACGCGGATCCCTCCCGCAATGCGCATAAAGTCTGTTTCGGCGGGGAAGGCAATCCAACGCAGATATGCAAAAGGGTATGGCGGACTCGGCGATTCAGCAAGGCAAGGTGGATGGCCTAGGGCGGCGGTAGAGGGCGTACAGCTACCGTCGGCCAGACACATCATCTGACCTCTCCTCCAGTCGTAGCGGTTTTCCGTTCCACTGGATCGAGGAGGGGGAAGACGAGTGTGTGCGCCTGCGTTTGCGCGAACGCTTGCGCACCCTAATATATCCTGCGCATCTGACCGCTTCTGACAATGGACTCCGATTTCCTTTAAGTCCTGTGGCGATGGGATGAGGTAGAGAGGTCTAGTTTGATGCAAGCTAGGCTTTGTCTGACTCCTGCACATGGGCGGTCTTGGGGGTGTGTTTACACGCCGTGGTCGCTTTCGCGTTGCAAATTGGGAACGACAGCGTGGATTCGGCAGCACCCAGGACGACAGAGCAGCCCTATTTAGGGAGGCACTGCTCTCCCCGCTCAGCCGGGAAGGGGGCTAGAAAAGGTGCCCCAAGAAAATGCTCGTTCCTTCTCAAGAGGTGGTAGTAGCCGCGGCTGTCACCGCATCATTTAATAACGTGGTCGAAGAAACAAAAAACAAATTATGAAAACACCAATCATGACGTTTGGCGCGTGGAACGTAAGAACGCTTATTGATCGTGATGGCAACGCTTGCCCTGAACGTAAAACTGCCGTAGTTGCTCGGGAACTTCATCGCTATGACGTGGATGTGGCTGCTCTTAGCAAAACTCATCTTGCCGATGAAGGAGAGCTGGTAGAAGATGGTGGCGGTTACACTTTTTTCTGGAAAGGTACCGCTGCCTCCGAACCTCGGCGTTCAGGTGTAGGTTTTGCCATCAAGACTCACTTAGTAAAGCGACTGGAGGAGTACCCTGTACACATTTCTGACCGCGTTACCACATTGCGCATACATCTGGACAAAGACAACTATCTTAATGTCATCAGTGTCTATGCCCCGACGCTAGACAAGTCTGATGACATAAAGGATAAATTTTATGAGGAACTAACTCAATGCCTTGACAACATAAGCGCCAGAGAGCAGGTTCTATTGCTCGGCGATTTCAATGCCAGAGTCGGACGGGACTATGAGGCTTGGCCTGGAGTTCTGGGTAGACACGGAGTCGGCAACATGAACAGCAATGGTCAGTTGCTACTCAGTCTTTGTGCTCAACACGAGCTTGCAGTATCAAACACTATGTTTAGACTTACTGCTATGCACAAGACAACTTGGATGCACCCTCGTTCCAAACATTGGCATTTGATCGATTATGCTATTGTCAGGCAGAGAGACATCGGTCAAGTCCAAGTCACTCGCGTCATGCGGGGAGCTCACTGTTGGACTGATCATCGACTTGTTGTTACAAAGCTACGGCTCCGCCTCCGTCGACCTCGTAGGTTCCCAGTTAAAAAACCTGCATCTCTAAACGTGGATAGGTTTAAGGACCGCGAGGTGAGGGAGAAATATGCAGAAGCCTTGTCAGAAAGGCTGTTGCCATTTAATAAGGAAGGTGATGTTGACGCTGTTTGGGGAACTTTTTCTTCTCTCCTTCTAGAAGTCGCTTCAGCTACTTTAGGTACTAAAGACCGCCGTAGTGAAGATTGCTTCGATGAGAATGACAAGGTTCTCAGGGCAGCGTTCGATAAACATCGAGACCTCTTGCGACAGCATAGTAGACGAGGTGGAAGTGTTGCGGCAGTAAAAGCGAGTGACCTTGAACTGCGAAAGCTGTCTCGTCGAGTAAAAGACAAGTGGTGGCAGGACAAAGCTTCCCACATGCAGTGGCTCGCTGACACTAACCAGCTTGGGGAGTTTTACTACGAGGTACGTAGGCTGATTGGGATATCCTACTCGGCAAAGGTGCCGCTCAAGTCTTTAGACGGTATGCACCTTTTGACAAGCAAGGAGGATGTCTTAAAGCGTTGGGCCGAACATTTCGACACTTTACTCAACGTAGATCGATCTTCTGATTTACAAAGTATCAGCCTAATGCCTCAACTCCCTCTATCAACTGAGCTGGACGAGCCCCTGTCACGTGATGAGGTTGTCACTGCCATCAGACAGCAACAAAACAAACGAGCGGTTGGCATTGACCTTATACCGGGAGAGCTGCTAAAATACGGCGGTGAGCAGTTGTATACGTCGGTTTGGGAACTATTTGTTCGCATGTGGGAGGAGGAACTAGTCCCGGACGATTTTAGAGTGTCGCGCATCTGTACCCTCTACAAGAACAAAGGTGACCGCTCCGACTGCAACTCTTACCGCGGTATTTCTCTTCTGTCAGCTCCTGGAAAGGCCTTTGCCAGAGTTCTTCTTAACCGCTTGAAGGCGTTGTCTGAAAAGATTCTGCCAGAAACCCAGTTTGGCTTCCGACCTGATCGAGGCACCTGTGAAGCCATCTTTTCTGTGCGTCAATTGCAGGAAAAGAGCAGAGAACAGGGTCGACGGCTATATCTCTGCTTTGTTGACCTGGAGAAGGCTTTCGACAGTGTGCCCCGTGAAGCCCTTTGGGTGGTGCTAAAGAAGCTTGGATGCACGGAAAAGTTTGTGAGACTTCTTAGACTCCTGCATGACGACATGCAATGCTGCGTCGCTGTGGATGGAGAACAGTCCAATTTCTTCTCCGTTAGCTGTGGAGTGAAGCAAGGGTGTGTTTTAGCACCCACACTGTTCGCCATGTACTTTGCAGTAGTAGTCAAGGAAGTCTTACAAACTGCTTCTGAGGGAGTTCGCATCCGCTTCCGTACAGATGGCAGCCTTTTCAATTTGGCCAGACTTAAAGCGCGTACTAAAGTCTCTCATGCAATGATTACAGAAATCATGTATGCTGATGACTTATGCTTTTCAGCAGAATCCCCAGAAGGTCTGCAACAGCTTATGTCCGGACTTCACCAAGCTTGCTGTAAGTTTGGCCTGAAGGTTAGTGTCAAGAAGACGGAGGTGATGTCCCTGGACACACATGGTCACGAGACACTAGCTATAAAGCTAGGTGAGGACGTGCTGAAGCAAATTGATAAGTTTCGATATCTGGGGAGCACTATAACATCTAAGTGTGACCTTGATGCAGAAATCAGCGGCAGGATCGGTGCTGCAGCCGCGGCATTTGGGAAGCTGCGTTCCAAGGTCTTCTGCTCGCATGACCTTAAGCTGGCCACTAAAATTTCTATATATATGGCGATTGTGCTGCCAAACATTTTATACTCGTCTGAGTCGTGGTGTGTCTATCGGCACCATATACGCACTTTGGATCGTTTCCACCTTAAATGCTTACGTTCCATCATGAAGATCCGATGGTCCGATCGAGTGCGTAATACTGAAGTTCTGCGGCGAGCTAATGTCGGTGGCATTGAGGCGTATTTAATGCGTCGGCAGCTTCGGTGGTGCGGCCACGTTTCACGCATGGCGGAAGAGAGAGTGGCGAAACGCATCTTTTATTCGGAACTAGAGGAGGGCAAGCGGAAACATGGCGGCCAACTCCTCAGGTATAAGGATGTGCAGAAGCGACACATGAGACGATGCAAGATTGAGCCGTCTCAGTGGGAAGGTTTGGCAGCACAGCGTCCGGAATGGCGCCGGGTGGTACAAAGGCGAGTAAGCGATTTCGAAGAGCAGCGCAAGGCTGACCTCGATGCTAAGCGCGACGAGCTGAAAGCCCGTCCACCCGCTGCCATTCAGTACCATTATGTAAATAGTGTGCTCACGTGCCCCTATTGCGCACGAGAGTTCACCCGGAAGATAGGCTACGTTAGCCATCTTCGAGCGCACCAGCGCCGTGCCGAATAGGAGTCGAAGTGGTCGCCATGGCCGAAATCGGTCGGATGGATCATCATCATCATCATCAAGTTTAGTGAAGAGACCATAGCAAGCCACATACTACTCACTCATCAACATTCTCAAAGTTATGCTGATTGATTATCATACATTTCTGCTTTGAGCGTACACTGCCGCATGAAGACCGTTATGTCTCAATTTCAAAAAGAAGAATGTCAGAGTGTGCATGTACTTTTCGATCGTTATAATGAACAGTATAAAATCTGGAACAAGAGAAAAAAGGAAGCAATCCGTCACTCCCGTGGAATTGAAAATTGCAGATTCTGGTACCCCTTGATCGAGAAAATGGGATCGTTTTATCCACCACTCCAGCAATAAGGCTAATCTCGCTTAATTTATATGTATTTGAAAATAAAGTTCAGCATGCGGCGAGTCTTGAAGGCGATTTGGAACTATTGAGGCGATTTGGAACTATTGATGTTAGGACAAATGTTAACCGAAACTTCATTTAATATGTAATCACAAAGAAGCAGACACAAGGTTTGTGATACATGGAATAGATGCTGCCCAGATAGGTTACGAGACACTGATCGTAAACAGCAGGGACACTGATGTCATGTTATTGTTGACCTATTTCTATGAGAAACTACCTTCGAAAGTATGGGTACAATTTGGTTCATCACAAAAGTCGATATATGTATTCATGACATAGCCCAATCGATGGGACCAGAAAATAATAATTTACTTGCTTTTCATACTATAACAGGCTGCGATAGTACAAGCTCACTGTCTGGTTTTACCAAAAAGTCCAGTTGGAAGGTGTTCACCGAATACACTTCTTGATCAATTTGGCTCTAAAGAGGAACTAAGGGAAGACGTAATGATGGATGGAGAAAAGTTTATAATTAGCATTTATTGTGACAAAAAACCAGCACTTCAAGCCTTAAACAGCATTGATGATCTCAGAACCGCAGTTTTTTCGAACATTAAAAATCTATACAAATTACCACCCTCTAGAGAATTTCTGAAGCACCATCTGCACGGAGCTAATTACCAGGCTTTGGAAAACTGCAAATATCCCGATCCAAACCTTACCCTCACCAGAAAACTGTGGCTGGAGGTTATATAGCAATTCTCTTGTTCCCATCACAAGCCTGAAACCTCTAATATCTCTGAAAGATATCGAGCTAATATCGTACCAGTGTAAGACTGACTGCCGGACAGTGAAATGCGGCTGTGTACGCTCAAAGCAGAATTGTATGATAGGAGTTTGCCATATTGGAAAAGAATTATGTTTTAATCAGCATAACTTTGAGGATGTTGATGAGTGAGTAGTATGTGGCTTGCTATGGTCTCTTCACTAAACTTGATAATTCAACTGTGTCTACATTATGTATCCCATTCAATACTTTATTAATATTTGTAGGTACAATGTGGTTTATGTAAAAATAAGTAATTTTCACTACACCTTGTGAATAATTTTTCTTTGCACTGTTATTATGATTAAAATAATACTTTGTTTTGTATTTTTAGCTTTGCACGTACTTCTTATGTGCTTGATGTGTGATATTATAATAAAAAATAAAAAATTTATTATATTTATACTTTTATTTGTATTTCTCTTAAATACATATCATTTAAAATCAATAGTTCAGACGACAGTAAAAACAGTTGGTAAGTACTTACTTAACAGAATTGGTCACAACTTATTTGTTTATTATTGCACTACAATGATGTTAATATTTTTGAGAAGGTAACAAAATGGCCTTCATTATTTGTTATTAACTTAGATGCATTTATGTTCCTCTTTATTAAGTTGTGCCGGTAAATAAGAAAAAGTGTATGAAAAAAATCATGTTTTAGTGAATATTTTAAAAACAACAAATCTAAATTAATAGGTTTCAAAGAGCAATTATAGAACAATTATAGACCTTTCAAATGACATATCAAACAACGATATTGTCGCAGTAGAACTCGAGAAATGAAGAAAAACTTGGTACGGTCGGCCGCCATCTTTGTGACGTCACAGGTATGCGTGTCCCCACTACCTTCTCTTAAAACAGGCAGTTTCGTGTTCTACACAGCACAAGGAACACGGACATACCAGTTTTAGGTATATAGAAGAGAGTCCGACGAAAATCGTGAAGGAGACGACTTATAATTTTTTTCCCGCCTGACTATCAGTACGAAACAGGCAAATAGACATCGACATGACAAAATTTTGTTATGCGTTTATATCAAATTTTTTTTCTAAGTGACTACACTGTTGGCCGCTGATGGCCTTCACAGCTTCACCGAGCAAGTGGCGATCGCAGATGGCTCTCAGCTCATGTCAAAATTATGTCGAACACATCTTGCCCAAGACCTAGAACTAGATTATGGTCAAGAGTGGACATTAATTTATAACTTTTCTGACACCGGATGGGTTGGCTGGAAGAGATCTCTTATAGAGATAAGCTCGCCTTTGTAACATTTTTTAGTAATTAAGTATCAAACTATGTGTGTACAATAAAGAATTAAATTCTTTATAAGAAATTGCTTTAAATAAATAAATATTTTTATTTTATTTCAGGCACATAACAAAGTTATAACATTTGTAGTCCCATAAAAAAATAATAACATAATAAATTAATCAAAGAATTATATTTTTACTAGCTTTCCGCCCGGGACTTCGTTTCAGGGTGTCAGCTACCTATTTTATCAAAATTGGTCCAGCCGTTAGAGCGTGAAAGAGTAAAAGAGTAACAAACTCCATACATCCTCACAAGCTTTCAAGAATTGTTCAACTTATCTATTATATTTTTTCCCCAGGCAACACTTTCGTTGAGAATCCCGAAGCCCCTCGCAAAGACCCGAACTGTGAACGAACAGACTTCAAGCGAACAAAGGAACAAAACCATACTCTTGGAGTTTTTACACATGACGAAGTAAGTCATCTTTATCTTCTTCTAAATGTAAATGTTACCGTAACATTGCGAAACCCGTAATATTGTAATTTGACTAAGTAAGATTATAAACTCCCGGATCTTTGTGATCAGCTCCATTTTTTCACATTGTCGCACTTTTTTATAATATTAGTGCAACTTAACCTAACTGAACCTAAAGAAGCCTAACCTAACCTTACATAGCAATTTCATGCAGGCGGCCTTGACGACTGATTTGTTCGAGTGGTAGTGAGGCTGCCTCTTGAACCGCGGTTCCCGGGTTTGATTCCCAGTTGGGGAAATATTTGTGTAAAAAGCATGTTTGTGCTCGGGTCATGGGTGTTTGTAGTATGTTCCAAGGGACCCACGACACAAGGGAAAACCTTAGTGTGGGCCCTTGAGTGTTTAACGTTTATTTTTATTAATTTTTACAACTTCCAGATATCAGACACCCCCGGTCCCCCCACTGCTAACGAAGCCCTGCTCACCCCGTGTGACCCCGCGGAGGGGTCGTACGACCGGCTCACAGAGGACGAAGTGATGCGGTTCAGGACCAACTGTCCAGAGTGTAACGCGCCTGCCGATACTAACATGAAGCTTACACGTAAGTTGTATATTCTAAACCCTGGTTACTTTGATAACCCTGTTGACGAACGTGAATAACCCTTGTGAGCAACTCAAACAACCCTGTTGAGCAACGTGAAAACCCCTAGTGAGCAACTCATATAATTTTATTTATTTTATTTATCCCTTCCGGAATAAAAAAAATCTGACCTTAAAATCAAATTATGTAATAAAAATATCAAAAAACAATTGCATCTATACTCCACCAACTTGAGAAATGTTGTTTTGTTCCAGATATACCATATTTCAAAGAGGTTGTTATAATGGCTACAATCTGCGACGCCTGTGGCCACCGAACTAACGAGGTAAATTATAATATGTATTAATATACAGATTTGTAAACATACACATACATACATACTCGTATAAGTCCACCTTTGATAGCATTTACCTTTAAAATTTATTATACATATCAATGTTTTTGAGCAAAAAAAAAACATATACAGGGCTTAAGATTTAGGTAAATCTCTTTCAACCTCTCGGGTGGTTAATCAGTCCATGAAACTGAACAACTTCCCCAAGGAACATAGGTCAACATACAAAAAAAAATATTTTGATTTCCCATACAAATTTCATCAGCATATAGCGCTTTTTGTAAGAGAGATCAAAAATTTTTTTTCGTATTTTGACCTATGCTCCTTGGGGAAGTTGTTCAGTTTCATGGACTGATTAACCACCCGAGAGGTTGAAAGAGAGATACCTAAAGCCCTGTATACATACATGGGCGTACCCAGGGGGAGGCAGGGAGGGGCGTTGGGCCGGATTTTTGATCAGTACCGATTGTTAAAATCGTTATGTTATTCAATAATATTCAACAAAGAAGTCTCGACTACTGGACTTACTTGTTTTTTCTTTTCAGTTTTTATTACGCAGTCGGGTTTTTTTTTTTAATTTTTTTAAATTAATTTATTTTATTGTTCATATTTTGACCTATGCTCCCTGGGGAAAGTTTAGTTAGTTGAGTGATTCACATCTTTCATTTTCGCTCACTAATTTAAAGTCATGTAATATACAAATGTAAAGTATTTACAGGTTTAATTTTGCAGGTGGTCAATTTAACATTTAATTAATTAATATTAATTATTGTAGGTAAAATCGGGAGGAGGTGTAGAGGACAGAGGAGTGAGGTTCGAGGTCCGAGTGGCTGGTAGAGATGACTTCTCCAGGGATGTACTTAAAGTAAGTAAATTGGACTTTTTTTTACAGGTAATCATTGGAGTATCTAGAGTTATTTTTCAGGGGGGCTTACGTATTAAACCAAGTCTTCTTCTTATCGTGTAGGTATAGTTAAGTGTGTGGTGAACTTGACTAACCCTGTTGTCAGAGTTTTCAAACCGCACAATGGCCTCTGACTTGGTTTTAGCGATTGTAGTCAATCAACAACTTTTTTCAACAACAACATTTTGGTCACTCATCAGGTTCCCTGCCACTGTGCACGTTGATTGACCTCACTGATCGGGTCAGATCAATTAGTAAATTGGATTAAAAATATGTTTTAATCCCCGACACAAAAAGGGCTATGTTATAAGTTATAGTTTTACGTGTGTATCTGTGTTGAGTTCGTCGGTTTTTCTGAAAGCGATTAATTTAAAACTACTAAACGGATTTTGTGTGGACCGAGTGATTTAAGAGGAAGCTTCATGTGAATGATTAGTTTCCCGAAATTCCCACGATAACGAAGTCCTGGGCGGGAAGCCAGCAAATAAACAAATCAACGTTCGTACTATAAACTTAATTCCCGCCCTGGACTTCGTTCCCGTGGGAATCTCGAGAATGAATTATACACATAGACCTTCCTCTTGACTCACTGTCTATTGGTTAAAACCGTATGAAAATCCGTTCGATAGTTTTTTTGAGTTTATCGCATTCGGACAGACCGACAGAAGCGGCGGGGGACTATGTTTTATAATTTCTAGAGATTAATTCCCAAAATTCCCACGGGAACAAAGCTAGCAAATAAAAAAAATCAACGATTTTACTATAAATGAAAGAAATTGCGAAGATACTTAATTTAAGTTTACACTTCTTGTTTTCTATTTAGTTATTGGTTTAGCCTGTAAGACATTGTACGGAAAACCGCAATTCAGGTTACCACAAGATCGGTTTTGCAATGAAAATGGAATTACCTGATGCGCTAGCCTGTGTAAATAAATAAATAAATGTAAATATCTTCCAGTCAGAAACTTGCAGCATGCAGATCCCAGAGTTAGACTTAGAAGTGGGGGGTCGTGCTTTAGGGGGTCGGTTCACGACGGCCGAGGGGTTACTGCGGGCCACACGCGACCAGCTGGCCGACGCGCCCGGCGTCGTGGGGGACGCGCCCTCACTCAGCCAACATAGCATGGAGAGGTATGAGCCCTGACTACCCTGTTAGGCCTTTTGGTATACAAAGTCTAAAATATCAAAATTAAAAATATATAAAATTGTGTGTAGTATCAATGTGTTTAATTAAAGAATAGAGGGCGTTCGAGTAATACGTAAGCAGATTTCTTACAATTATTTACCCCTCCCCCCCTCCCTACGTAAACATTGGTATAAGCATTGGTATGCTTACGTAAACATTGGTACAAGCATTTTGTGGGAATCCCTGAAAATGCGCTTCGCTTTCAAGCATAAACAATGTGTGGGTTGCCATTTGTAAAAAAAAAAAAATAACTACTGCTGACGTAGTCACCATCCCACCCTCCATGTCATCAAAAATAAGCAAAGCAAAAACCCCCCGCCCCCCCATTATACTGCTTACTTAATACTTGAATGGTTCCATATCAGAACATCCAAAATGTAAAAAAAAAATTCCCGTTGAAATGTTATTGTTTCCGCAGAAATTCCCGTGGCAGAGTTTATTTCCCATGGGAATATCAGGAATTCCCATGGTCCTGGGTTTGGTCCCCAGTCGGGGCAAATATTTGTGTAAAAAGCAGATGTTTGTTTTTGGGTCATGGGTGTTCCTGTTCTTGTCTGTATTTTTGTGTGTTCTAAAGGACCTACGACACAAGGAAAACCTTAGTCCTTTGAGTGTGTAGTGTTTAAGTATTATTATGTTTTTCTTATGATTATGACCTATAATCTCGGAAGATTAAGTTCCGGACTTTTGGAAGGCACGCGTGGGGCCGAAGCCAACACGCAGAGGCCCGTTCAGTTGACAATTTTATTCGAAATGTGATGATTATTTTTATAGTTTTTACTTACTTAATAAACATTTTTTTATGGTCAACAGGTTCATAGAGAAGCTAAACGAAGTGTTGGAATGCAGAAGAAGTGTAACAATCATACTGGATGATCCCGCGGGAAACTCCTATGTGCAGAGCCTGAACGATGAAGACCCCAGCCAGCCGGATGATGGTATGTCATCATTCATCATCATGTTTATCTATTATATGTATTTTTTTAAATATATGACACGCTGGAAACCCGCGACTTTGTTCCCGTGGGAATTTCTGGAATTAATTATGTGTATAGGGTTACTTTAAGTTAGTTAAAATTTAAAGTCACCCAAAAAAATCACCGTGTGGTGATCGGTTGAGAATAACACCACCCCATCTCTTTCCGTGGGTGTCGTAAGAGGCGACTAAGGAAACACAAATGAGACCTGCCTCCTAGTAATCCATCCCAGGCAACGGCACTTAATTTTTTTTCTGAATCTGATGTGTCGTCCTATGGTCTCATGTAGTGCGGTAGGCTCTGTAAAGGGCCGTCTGGTACGCGACCATCCTCCTACCGAAGTCCGACGCCAAACCTCATTTATGAATTTGGTCAAGATTGGGGTCAAGAGTTAACCCATCTCATAATAAATAAATGAGTTATGCGTTTGTATAGGAAGTCAGAATTTTTATTTAAAAGAAAAAAAATACAAAAAAAATTAAAAATCATTGTTTTACTTACAAAAAAAATTGCCCTTGCTAGGCAAAGCAATATACAAAGGCAAAGTATCTGATCGCAAAAATTTTATGGAGACGCGAAATATTTATTTTTTCTTATCTCGATCTATGTTCCTATTATGCTGATGAAGTTTGTATGGGAGATTTAAAAAAAAAAAAATTTTTTTCGTATTTTGACCTATGTTCCTTGGGAAAGTTGTTCAGTTTCATGGACTGATTAACCACCCGAGAGGTTGAAAGAGGGATACCTAAAGCCCTGTATATACATACACCTTCCTCTTCAATCAATCCATCCATCGGGGAAAACCGTATGAAAATCCGTTCAGTAGTTTTTGAGTTTATCGCGTTCAGGCATAACTGCAGACAAACAGACGCGGCGCGGCCGCAGACTTTGTTTTAAACCTTCGACAAATAATACAGATACACATTATCAGCTCCTTTTTTAGTTGTTAAATTATTATTTTTAATTACAGGTCTGAAAATAACCCGCTACGAGCGATCCTTCGAACAGAATGAAGAGTTGGGCTTAAATGACATTAAGACTGAAGGCTATGAAGAAGGAAAGTAATGTGTTCTGTAAAGGTCGAATAGATCGATTTGCCCTTGGCTGTACAATTTTAATGCAATTTTGAAATGAAATAAATATTTTATATTGTTAATCAAGTTTTTAATTTCATTTGTCCAGACACTCACACCTATAATCCTATTTGGGGTAGGCAGCACGTCATGTAGTTCTAGAACAACTTGTTTGATAGTATAGTATTTTTAGATAGTACAGGTGTCAGTCTTTCGCCCACTGTACAGCAAAACCCTCGCGTCCTATTTACTGGCTTTTACAGTAAGCCTGGGAAAGAGTTGGTAGCTAATACATTCTAAAATCCCAATCCAGCATGGCATAGAAGGAAGTTTTGGAGTTAATCCTTAACCTAAGTATATTGATATCCAGGGGGGTGGACTATGCCTACTACCCCTTCACTGTTTAATTGTATATGGGCTGATGAAACATAAGATAAGTTTGTTTAATAATTTATATTATTTCACCCATTAGAACACCTAATTTGATAAAAATAAGGGAAAATTTTCCGCTGCTAGCTCTTGTCATTATAAAATGCCCTGTGGGAGACGGCGCTGTTTTAGGCGAGCATTATACATATAATGCCTGTGGGAGAATACGGGTCTTTAGAAGCTTTAATTTTTTTAATAAATAAAAGAAAATTAATAAATAGTTTACTTATAGGAAAGGCGCGAAAAATATTTTGTTTAGAAATTCCCAACGAAATTAAACTTTTATTTCTAGACGAAACCTAAGTTGTCAATGTCACAATTTTGAGGTTATGTTTCGTTTGAATTGTTGTATTGTATTTGTTGTTTACTACAACAAAACGTGCGATTTTTCATTTTAAAATAAAAAATAACTATCAAAATGTCTCAAAAAATAGAAGAAGAGAAAGTTCTTCTACCACACCATGAGCAGCAAGAGCTTTGTACCACTCGTTTGCCGTATAGACAAGGCAGAAAACTGACTGCAGTCAAGGTAAGATCAACACAACGTTTTTCCTCTCATTACAGTTATTAGGGACTCTTTATATTTAATTTAAATATGTGAGTGGTTGACCAAAAAGGGACCTCAAGGGAAAATAATTGATTTCGAGTAAACCGCGTAGACAACAACCAGGAAATTGAGTATGTAAAGGAATATACATATCTGGGCCAAATAATCTCACCGAGCAACGTCACTAGCAAAGAAATCGAGACACGAGTACAAAAGGGATGGAGTCTATACTGGATGCACAAAGAGATCATGAAGGACAAAGAGTTGAGTTCAGAAGTTAAAGGGAAACTATTCAACACATGCATACTACCAGTCCTGACCTATGTCTGCCAAACCTGGGCTCTTACCAAAATCCAACTGCTTAAATTAAACAGACAAAAGTACAGGACGTGACACTGAAAGTAAAATCATTAAAGTGGAGGTGGGCTGGTCACACTTCAAGAGGCATAGATAAATGGAGCAAAAAAATACTTCACTGGTGTCCCAGGTACGCGAAAAGAAATAGAGGCCGTCAAAAGAAAAGATGGGGAGACGAAATTGTAGAAACAGCTGGAAGAACGTGGACAAGGGTGGCCGAAAATAGGCATGAATGGAGAAGATTGGAGGAGGCCTTTGCCAAGCCGCAAACAGAAAATGAAGAATAATGAAATTAATGTAGTTTTATAAGAAATATGTATATGAAATTCTGAATAAAGGCTATAAATAAATAAATAAAATAAACCGCGTTTAATGTTTCGAGTCGATTGAGTTTCGCCTCGAGCGCGCTCACTAAAAAATCCACAAAAAAAAACTATGGCAGTTAAAAATATTATGATTCTTTCAGCTTTGTACCAAAACAAAGCTGAAAGACCACAGAAACAAAATTAATGAAAAACAAAAAAAAACCTTTCCAATCCCTCCAGGTCCCTTTTTGGTCAACCACTCATATATATATATAGTGCAAGCATTGGCGTATTTAGGGTTATTTTGTAGGGGGTCCTAGCGAAAATTAAATGTACTTTAGCATCAGTAACTGTATTATTATTATAGTATGTAATGATAAATAAGTATGTAGATTTCTCAGTTGTGGGTAATTAAATATTTTTTGTGTGAAGTTATCAGTATTTTGGCGTCAATCATAGAATTTCGAAGTGGTAGCCCAACATTCTGGGGTAGGCCCTAGACCATACTGGGGTGGGCACGGCCCACCCGGCCCCCCCTCTTTATACGCCTATGAGTGCAAGAGACTTTAGAAGATTTATTTTATTATTTATGTTGTTACTCAATGCGACTGATCACTCATAAATCTAGTAACATAACCTCAATGTCCTAAATATAGGTTTTATTCTATAAAAGTTTATGGGGAAATGTTAAAAAACCGTTTTCCACGTATTATACAAAACAAATTTCTGTCCACAACAACTTATGTTTGGTGCAATAAATGCTTGCTGGGTCAACCCATATATGGTCTAGTACCGATTCAAATAAATTACTTTTTAGTCATTTGTTTCAGGCTTACACAGTAAGCAATGAATCAAATCATTTGCTCATATTTGGAGTGCCATCTCTCAACCTTCGTCAAGAAGCGAAATCATTATTTAAAAAATTTGGAAACCTACTCCATTTTAATATTACAACCGAACATCCTACCGAACAATTCACAGAAACCTACCATGCTGTCTTTGAGAAAATACAAGCAGCAAGACTGGCCAAAAAAATGTTAGATACTAAGACATTCTATGGAGGTGCCTTACACATTTGCTATGCACCAGAACTAGAACAAATCCATGAAACTAGAAACAAATTATTTCAAAGACAAC
Organism: Aproaerema taeniolella; assembly: GCA_949987775.1. Taxonomy (NCBI): domain Eukaryota; kingdom Metazoa; phylum Arthropoda; class Insecta; order Lepidoptera; family Gelechiidae; genus Aproaerema; species Aproaerema taeniolella. The sequence continues at coordinate 22,705,254 of OX465244.1, read as the reverse complement.
GTGACGTTTTGAACAGACTAAGAAATTTAGAAAAAGAAAGTGAAAAATCTACCAAAACGGTAGAAACTGCCAAACCTACAATTCCTATCAAAGAGGTTATATTAGAAAAGAAAAAGTTGAACATGGGTGAAGTGAATGTCATAGGAGTGGGTAAACAAATAAGAGATGTTGTCTATAAAAATAAAAGGAAAGGTCAAGAACATAAGGTTGTTATTGAAAAAAAGTTTAAACCTAACAATGATACCAAGTTCGGTTCAGAAGAAACTACTAATCTTATTAAAAGTAAAGAAATATTTGAAAATAATAGATTAAATGATTCAGAAATAGAAATTGTAGACTGTACTTCAGTTAATAAAGAAACAATATCAAATATTAATGAAGCTTTAAATTATAATAAGTTTGGCAATGAAATAATTAAAAAAGTTGTAGAAAAACCTTTAAATAAAATAAAATTTCACGTTGGAAATAAAAAATGATTATTAAAAATGGTTTTTTATTGTCAATAAAAAGAATTTATGATTTAAACAAAGTAACAGGAATAAAAAAAATTGTTTATAAAAATGATCAGTGTCAAAATGATATTAATTAATAAATAAATATTTGATGAATTGTGCTTAAATGTACAGTAATCTTAATGATAATTTTGCACTTGATGACAACTATACAATTGCATATATAAACAAAAAAAACATGTGTTTGCACACATGGTAGAAGTGAAACCTTCTCATTTTCTCCCACTGAATTTATTATGTTTGTCTCTTTTTACTGTCACTTTTTCGTTTCATCAACTTTCAAATCACAACGATGCTAAAGAAGTTTTCACTTCAATAATAAACATGTTTATGAAATACTTAAAGGCGGATTTCAAAACACAATCAATTACAAGGGTATAAATAAATTGAATCTATCCTTGGTGTTATTATCTATATAATGTTATATATCTATATGTGGTACTTATATGGATATATTTTATTCTTAACACATTCCGACCATGTTTAAAGCAAATAAATAATTTCATTTCATTTCCTTAAAACAAAATGTTAGTTATAATTATAAGTTATAAATCTTGGGTCAAAGTATGACAAAGTAACTCTCCTCTTCATACAATCTGAGCAATATTTTTTTTGAGAAATTCTTATGGTTTTGTAAAAGAGTGGACTCATCCCCTAAAGCAGCGGTTTCCGAATAGTGTTCCGCGGAACTCTGGGGTTCCGTAAGAGGCTCTCAGGGGTTCCGCGAAAATTCAAGATTTCGATGTTTTTTTTCTAGTCTAGCTAGATACTGTAAATCGTTTCACTTTTTATCTATTTAGGTATTTATCTTAAAAAGTCCTTCGTTTAAAGCAGTGTTTTTCAAACTGTGGGTCGCGACCCCCAGGGGGGTCGTGAAGCGTTACTCGGGGGGTCGCAGGTGAAAGAAAAAGACAAAATTTGTAAATCTTACACTAAACTAAGACAATTTCAGTGAAATGGCTGTGCCTGTATAATGATGCCTCCCGCCGCCTTCCGCGTCTTCCCCGCGGCAAACTCTTTAATTACGTGTTTTAAAATCTCCGAAGTAGTACATAGATTTAGCCTAAAAGGGTCTAGGGACCTTAGGGGATCGCCAGAACTTTATATGATCCAAAGGGGTCGCGAATTCAAAAAGATTGAAAAACACTGGTTTAACGTAAAACTATTCTTACAAGATGCGATCACCAAGCCACAAAGCCTCGGTATGGTGTCATTTCACGTAAAAATAGCAATGTTACAGTTAGATTACTTCTTACTTGAGCTAGGGTTCTGCCCAAAAACGGAGAACCAAAAAGAGTTCCGTAGCCAAAATAATTCTGGAACCGCTGCCCTAAAGTTTCACTAATTAATTGAAATTCACCCCATATACTTTTCTTTAAATTTTAGTTTTCTTCTTCAGGATATTCTTCACCAGGAATTTCTTCTTGTTCGTCGAATTCTCCATCGTCTACCCCCACTTCCTGAAAATTTATAGTATTAGCGTTTTGGGTTTTATTTTATACTGACTTATTAACACAGACCCTTTATTATACTGGGTGTAAGTAAGGGACAGCTTAGTAAATACTTAAATGGTGGAATCCATCCATAACCATAATAATTCGTCAATTTAACGTCAATTAAGCAATTTTCGTTATTTACCTACTTTGGCGCTACGCAAAAAAAAAATGTACCGCAAAAACGCGCCCCGCGCTAGTGGCCCTCGCGCCGCGCCGGGCCTCTCAGAATACGATGTACATTGCTGGTTTTAGTGTTTTACGCCATTGTGATAGTTTTTTATTGCAAAATAGAGTACTTATATTCGAAAAAGTTAATACATTTATGAGTAGAAAATATTTAAAACATGGAAAAATGTTGAAACTTTTCCTAAAGAAAATTTATTGGAAAATCATTCAGAATGATGGTCGAACTTAGGGTTTCAGTTTTTTTTAGTAAGATAATATCATTTCTAATTTTTCTTTTGCTTAACCTAATCCTTTTATTTTATTTCTATCAATGAATACTAGATATTTGTATCTAGTTAGATGCGCTGGTCCCATAAAGGTTTTATTGTTTTTAAGACACAGCTGCATATCAGGGTTACCAGTAAGTTGCTTCCTCACCTCATACTGTTGGTACTCTGAGACCAGGTCGTTCATGTTGCTCTCGGCCTCCGTGAACTCAAGTTCATCCATTCCTTCGCCAGTGTACCAGTGTAGGAACGCCTCATGTAAATAAAAATAAAATATCTTAATTCTAAGTGTCCCCGAAACGATCATTTGCGAATGAAGGCGAATGATGCGACGAATGATCGTTTTTTTTTTTTAATTTTTCTCCAGTCGCCGGATAGATGGCGCTAAACTACGTACGTTACTGCAAGGAACGGAACGTTAAATTATTTTTGATTAATTCACTTGAACGTAATTTTGAGATCATAAAACGAAACGTTATAGTCATATCACATCGATATCACGTCTACCATACGTAGTTAGGCGATTTTACGAAAACAACGAAAAAACAAAACTGAATTATAACAAAGCGCGAGAAAACTAGGATGATTGGAAAGCCAAAACAAACTCAGAATATTTGATGCAATGTTTTTCTCCAAGCCTTTTGGCTTTGGCACCTAGTAACGGAGTCAGTTCAGCGCCATCTAGAGAGCTCTGGGGAACTACTTTTTTTTAATACCCAAAAAGAAAACCTCCCATTGTCAATACTACTACGTGAATGATAGCAAATGATGAAAATGTTGAATGAAAGCCATTGACGCGCCGTGTATTGACCGCGAATGACGGCAAATGACAATGTTTTCGCATTATTTCTCTCTATGTAAAATGAAGCGACAAGACTGCCCGCGTTCCCGCTCTGCGACAACCTGCGCGAATGACAAACCTTCAATCGCAGCTTCATTCGCCCGTCATTTGAGGCGATCATTCACATAAACATTGTAATTTGCAAATGATCGTATCACGTTTTAGAATTCTGACAGTTGTAGTGATCGATATTTCGATATCGATATAAAATAATTAATATCTGGTACTCGCGGCTAACTTCATGTTTCCGGAATTATACGAAAATAAAAACAATAAAAACTGAATTGAAATTATTACTACTGTAAGCGATAAATCGAAAATTATAAAAATTACAATTTATTCAATGCAGCTCCCGATATCATTATTCAATGCAATAAGGGGTCATCCACATATTACGTTACAACGTATGGGGGAGTGGAGGGTCATACCAAACGTGACAGTACATGTTAGAGATACCAAAAAAGCAGGACATAGGGGGGAGGGGTTCAAAAAGTCAAAATTTTGCGTGACGTAATATGTGGACAACCCCTAAGTACATAAAGAAAAAATGTTTACTGACTAGATAACAATTAACTAAATAACCTACATCCCGCGATATCTGAAAAATTTGCCTATATGTTAGTTTGTTGCACTATTAGCCAGTGTAGGTTAGTGTAATATTAGTTATTATCTCCTTACCTTCCTCCTAAACATGACAGTAAATTGCTCTGAGATCCGCTTAAATATCTCCTGTATGGCGGTGGAGTTGCCGACGAATGTGGCGGCCATCTTGAGTCCGCGCGGGGGGACGTCACACACAGCCACCTTCACGTTGTTAGGGATCCATTCCACGAAGTAACTGGGAAATAAACACGAGTGCGTCAAGGTAGCGTACACATGACGAGCTGCATTTCAGAGCGCATTTAACCCGAATAACCATCTTTTATATCAAACGTGGCATCATGTGGTTTAAAAATCACAGATGCTCTGCCTACCCCGATAGGGATTAGGGGCCATCCATAAATCACGTCACACGTTAAGGGCGAGGGAGGGGGTCGACGAAGTGTGACATTGTATGTATGTATGTATGTAAACACTTTATTGCACATAATAAAATTACAAAACAAAAGAGATGGATACAAAGAAAACTATGTACAAAGGCGAGCTTATCCCTTAGAGAGATTTCTTCCAGCTAACCCTCGAGAGAAACGAAAGGAGACTAATCGCAGGATCGGCGTACTTGCGCAATAAGGAATTTTAACGAATAATATCTACTTTAACGCTACACTAATTATATTGATAATACATATATATAAAATATATAAATAAATATAATATATACTATATAAATATGACTACGAACCTAATGCATATATTGTGTGACAAGGGGGTGGGAGGGGTCCTTCATTTCGTGACGTCACATTTCAAAATCTATTATAATCTAAGTGTTAAAACACGAACTTTGAACTATTAGCGAAAAACTCAAATACATTTGCAACTCTATCTATATAAACATAAGGTTCAAATTGTTAATTTCTTGAAATGTTACTTTTGATGTAATTTTATTAATAAAAATTTAAATGGAAACATAACTTATTTCGGAACTGCTTTTTAAAATCAATAATTACCTACTAGATGTAAAATTGCAAAATGTGTGACATCACACTAGGGAGGGGGGAGTCTCACAAATGTGACCAGCTGTGACAAGGACGGGGGGAAGTCGAAAAAGTTCGAGTGAATAGGCTTCTTCTGGGTGAGCTTGCTACATCCTGGAACCGCTGAAGCTAGATTGTAGACAAGAGCGCACCCATTGTTAATAAAAAATAACATTTAACATTTTTGACTATCTTTAACATTTTTAACATTTTTGACTATCTTGAAATCTACTTGCGCTATACGGATATGACAGTAGCGTTTCCTCAACTTTTAAGGCAACTCTTGAGTGTGAGAACACAAATCCCTTTTGTTTTATGCAATCTTAAATCAAAGGATAACATATCAAAGTAAAAGGTAATTGAAATTGTTATCTCAGTTAACCTGGAGTTCTTATCACGGATACCGAGACTTATAAATACCTGAAGATTTTATAAATATCTGGAGTTCTAATCACAGCTAACTTGAGTTCATTTTTGTCATAGATACCTGGAGTTTTATCACATATACCTGTAATTTTTGTCATAGATACCTGGGGTTTTATCACATATACCTGTAATTCTTGTCATAGATACCTGGAGTTCTTATTACATATACCTGTAATTCTTATCATAGCTACCTGGAGTTCTTATCCTGCACAGAGAGCATCTGTTCGTCGACCTCCTTCATGGACATGCGGCCGCGGAAGATGGCGGCCACCGTCAGGTAGCGGCCGTGGCGCGGGTCGCACGCCGCCATCATGTTCACTGGACTGAACATCTGTTGGGGCAAGTTCAAATTCAAAATCAAATAAAAACGGAAAAGAAAAAAACGAGTCCAGTAGTCGAGACTTTTGTTACTTTATATTATTGAATAACATAAGAATTTTAACAGTCGGGACCCATTATTAGGAATCTAGATTTTTGACTGTTAAAATTGTTATGTTATTCAATAATATACAGTATCAAAAGTTTCGACTACTGGACTTGCTTTTTTTCTTTTCAGTTTTTACTACGCAGCAGGCTGATACTTAAATGCATTACCCTTCTTTGCGTCGCGCAGTCGGATAAAAAGCTTTATTTAGACGGCCGGTTTGGTCGGGTGGCAGTGACGCTGCCTCTTGATCGGCGAGGCCTGGGTTCGATTCCCAGTCGGGGCAAATATTTGTGTAAAAAGCAGATGTTTGTTCTCGGGTCATGGGTGTTTGTGTCTGTCTTTGTGTGTTCCGAGGGACCCACGGTACAAGGGAAAACCTTAATGTGGGCCTTTGAGTGTGCAGCGCTTTTTTTTTCATAGAACTTTCAGGATGTTTCTTAAAAATACGTCAAATTTACATTTACCAGGTCGCGCTTGTTTACGGCGCGTGCGATACAAATCTTGCACACACGGGTATGCAAGAATCGCCCCAATGTATTCTTTCATTCAGAATGTTACATTAAACGATTTAAATACATACATACATATTCGTTCTTTTGACCTGACTCTACGCTTATTCGCAAAGGTGTGTTCTTCCCCAGAGAAGAACAGGCAAGAAACTCCGAAGGTGCTCTTTTTAATCTCATTACAAACTTATTTTAACTAAATCTGAAATAACTCTAGAGCTGAGCAGTTTATTCCCATGGCTTGTCTGACAGATAATCAGAAATTCTGTAATAGCCTTTGGGATTGGGGTGCCTCTAAATCAAAAACCCTACAGACTCAAAGACCCACAGACCCGCACTAAGATATTCCTGTGGGAACAATTTTTTTTTTTTATTATAAGATGGGTTAACTCTTGACCTCATTCTTGACCATAAGGTCAAAGATGAGGTCGACGATGGAGCGAGTTAACCCAGAAAATGCCTATAAAGGCACTGGTACTCCCACGCACCGACGGAACACAGCAAGCTGTTTGGCGTCGGACTTCGGTAGGAGGGTGGTCGCGAACCAGACGGCCCTTTACAGAGCCTACCACACCGCATGAGACCATAAGACACCACCTCAGATTCATAAAAAAATGAAGTGTCGTTGCCTGGGATGGATCACTAGGAGGCAGGTCTCATTTGTGTTTCCTTAGTCGCTTCTTACGACACCCACGGAAAGAGATGGGGTGGTGTTATTCTCAACCGATCACCACACGGTACTTGCTCGAGACGTGAGCTCTTATATTGTTTTTTTATTTGTTAGTTTATTAATAGGCGCCATGGTTTGTTGTCTAGGCTAGGTTCTTCATATACAGGATGAAAGGGACCACTTAGCAAAGATTTAAATGGTGAACTCTACTCATGACTATGATCGTGTCTGTACTGTGTCGAAATTGTGACTCAAGTTGTAAAGCAGACACTTATAGCACAGGTTTTTATTAAACCTATTTTAAGTGGCTGCTGTCCCTAAAAAGGGGCCATCCATAAATTACGTCACACGAATTTCATGATTTTTTGACCCCCTCCCCCTCCTTGTCACATCTGGTCACATTTGTAAGACTCCCCCCTCCCTAGCGTGACGTCACATATTTTGCATATTTTCCATTTTTTGTAATTTTCTAATAAAAGCACTTACTTACTATTAGGTGTTTTTTTTGGGAACTCAAAACTCATTGTCTCAAATAAAGTAAAAACGTAATAAAAAGAGTGCTTGGGACTGAGGAAGTTACGTTCGTCGTTAATAGTTAACACGTTTTGATACTCATAACACATTTTGAAATGTGACATCACGAAACTTATGACCCCTCCCACCCCCTTGTCACACAATGTTACACTTTGTCGACCCCCTCCCCTTAACGTGTGACGTAATTTATGGATGGTCCCTAATATAGCTCAGTGGACAAACCTTGTAAAATAATAGGTCTTTACCTATGAAATTGCCGATTTTTTCTCAAGCTTTATTTTATTCATAATTTATTTGATTGAACAGCTATTACTAAAATTGTTTTTTATTTAAAACCTTGGCCATATAACGGAGATATTGAGTCAAATTAATACATATTTACTTTAGATTTATTTGCTGAAAAAGAAGCTCAAATATAGATCGATTCATCCGTTGCCCGTTTCATTGCTTATTTTTGCTGTACCGTTGTTACAGTTAGAACTTTCAATAAAGTAAGTATGATGAAAATTAACTTAATGTTGTCCAAACCTTCCCACAAAATTTTGCTAAATTTAGATTTTGCATTCCCGAGAAAAATTCAAAAACGTTAGTATGGAAAATTCAGTTTTCTAAAAATATTGTATGAAAAACGGCAATTTCATAGGTAAAGACGTAATATTTTAATGTGCTGGCTATCTTTGTAGTGTCAAATAAACTTATTATTTATTTATTTATCGTCCACAATAAAAAATTTTCCTGGAAACGTCAGGTTAAGGAGTTTTCGTTTTTACCTACTTTGGTGCTCCGCAATGTACCGCGAAACCGCTACCTGCGCGCGTTTGTCCTCCACCCCCGCTTATGCCTTTACAATTATTGTAAAGGCATAAGCGGGGGTGGAGGGCAAACGCGCGCGGAGCACCAAAGTAGGTAAATAACGAAGCGAACAAAAGCGGACTTGTCCACTGTACCCGATTTTTGTTTTTTGTTTTTTTGCACTCTTTAAGCTCATATCTAAAGACCCCCGGAGTATTTTGTATCAAAAGCGGTCCGATCTAATAGTTTTTTTTTTAATCATGATTTCTTTCAAAAGCGGACTAATTTCAGCCCATTTGCATAGGTATACCTAATTCAGTTTTTTTGCTCTAATGTAAAATGTAATTAATTGGACAAGTCCGCTTTTGTTCCCCAGCTCCTCAATTGTTTTTTTTGGAAAAATGAAGTGTTTTCGAATACATAATTTCATTTAAAGCAGAAAACATTAAAACATTTTTAAAATAGAAAGTTTCCTTAAAAAAATACCACTGGAAAATCATTCGTAATGAATGATGGTCTGAATTCAACGTTTCAGCTTTTGCTAAGCTGTCCCTTATACCCTGTATAAATATCTACCTGTTGTGTCAATTCTGGAACTGTAAGCGCTCTGTAGCCTTGGCTGTTTCTCGCTGTAAGTGGAGCGAAACCTGAAACAAAAATAAAATAAAAAAAATAATTCAGCGGTAAAAATGGTATTCGTTTCCGTGGGAATTTTAGAAAATTTTATGTTGCCTATGTGTTAATCCTGGGTGTCCGCTACCTTCATATAAAATTTTATCGAAATTGGTTTAGCCCTTTGGGGCCATCCATAAATTACGTCACACGAATTTCATAATTTTTTGACCCCTCTCCCCTCCTTGTCACAGCTGGTCACATTTGTAAGAATCCCCCCTCCCTAGTGTGACGTCACATATTTTGCATATTTTCCATTTTTTGTAATTTTTTAATAAAAGCAGTACTTGATAGTGTTGTTATTTTTTTTTGGAACTCAAAACTCATTGTCTCAATCAAAGTAAAAACGTAAAAAGAGTGCTTGGCAGTGGCACTAAGTAAGTTAAGTTTGTCGTTAAAAGTTAACGCGTTTTGATACTCAATAACACATTTTGAAATGTGACGTCACGAAACTTATGACCCCTCCCACTCCCTTGTCACACAATGTCACACTTTGTCGACCACCTCCCCTCCCCTTAACGTGTGACGTAATTTATGGGTGGTCCCTTTGAGCTGAAAGAGTAACAAACATTCATACATCCTCACAATCTTTTGCATTTGTAATGTTTGTAGGGTTCATATTGTATACGATATGTATAGATAGGTACAGTACAAAGAGAAGGTTGAGTTAACCCGTCACACAATAAAAGAACTTACCAGGCATAAAGAAGTGTAACCTCGGGAAGGGCACCATGTTGACTGCCAGCTTCCTCAGGTCCGCGTTCAGTTGTCCAGGGAATCGAAGACAGGTGGTCACCCCGGACATTGTGAGCTGTGGGCATTGGGACTTTTATTTTGTGGATACTTAGACCCGTGTTACAGAAGGAGACTCAAATCTTGATCTAAAACTAGTCTTGTATTTTTAAAAATGCCGTGTGGTGATCGGTTGAGAATAACACCACCCCATCCCTTTCCGTGGGTGTCGTAAGAGGCGACTAAGGAAACACAAATGAGACCTTCTTACCAGCCCATACACGTCCCCACCGAGGGGCACGGGCCTCCCTTCGATACACGAAGGTGATTTAGGCCATAGTCCACCACGCTGGCACAATGCGGGTTGGTGGACCGCTCGTCTTTCGAAAATTAATTTTCTTGGACGGGCGGGTTTCATCATGATGTTTTCTTTCACCGTTGAGCAAGTGATAATTAGAAATCCGTACATAAATCCGAAAAGAAGAATTTTGTGGTACAGGCCCGCACCAGGATTTGAACTCGCGAACTTCGGATTACAAGTCTGGCTCATTACCAACTGAGTCTGGCTCATTACCAACTGAGCCATAGGGTGACTTTAAGTTAGTTAAAATTTAAAATCACCCTAAAATCACCGTGTGGTGATCGGTTGAGAATAACACCACCCCATCCCTTTCCGTGAGTGTCGTAAGAGGCGACTAAGGAAACACAAATGAGACCTGCCTCCTAGTAATCCATCCCAGGAAACGACACTTCATTTTTTTCTGAATCTGAGGTGTCGTCCTATGGTCTCACACGGTATGGTAGGCTCTGTAAAGGGCCGTCTGGTTCGCGACCACCCTCCTACCGAAGTCCGACGCCAAACAGCTTGCTGTGTTCCGTCGGTGCGTGGGAGTACCAGTGCCTTTATAGGCATTTTCTGGGTTAACTCGCTCCACCGTCGACCTCATCTTTGACCTTTATGGTCAAGATTGAAGTCAAAAGTTAACCCATCTTATAATAAATAAAAAAACTTGGCCCGTGTTATAGAAGGAGACTCAACTCTTGATCTAAAACTAGTCTTGTATTTTAAAAATAGATTTGTTTGGCAATGAATTGAAAAATCCGTCCTCTGAAAACAATGAGTATACACTGAATAAACGGAATTAGAAAATAAAAGTATTAAATCAAATTAGTAGAAAATAAAATAGTATTAAGGCGACTACAGCACCTAAATTACGATTTTATGATGCGTAGATAAGTATGACGCACTGCATTAAATCGAAGAAAAAAAATACTACGGTAATATTCAGGACATAAACTAGATAAGTAGTTTGCTGGAAACATGATTCAGCACTTTTGGTTCGATAGAAAAAGCACACAAAGTCACCTCTAAATACCCAATATTGTGTATCTTTTAAACTGTAAAAACGATAGTAAAATGCACACAGGAACTTGAATTTGCTATAAAAATGTTCGTGATTGAACTGAACACTCTCGATAAGTAGTTAACGCATTTTTAGATTTAAGCTGTTACCTTTCCATAATTCTCATTTGTCTAACTTTCGAACATGTTTTTACGCCCGCACGCTTTCATAGTCCGTAAACTTCGTGTATCGACACTGTTCGCACTGCCGGCCCAGGCCTGTTAAGAGACGGAGATGGCACTATTCCTATGTGTGCTGCCTTTATCGGGTGCTGTAGTCGCCTTAACTCCGTTGATTCAGTGTCATACTCAGTGTTTTCAGAGGACGTTTTTTGTAAATTGCCGCTGTTTCTCGTGGACAGCTTTCGTTGGCCAGACTATAATCCGGCCGCCGCGGTACAAGCTGTGCTTAGTGGTGGTTTTTCCTCATACATACATGCATGCATACGCTCACGAATGTAATCCCTAACGGGGTAGGCAGAGCATAAGTGGTTCTAGAACCACTAGATGCCACGTTTGACACAAATTGTGAGGGTTATCAGATGGAACATGTTGTATAATGGTGAGAGGTGGTCAGCCTTTCGCCCACTATACAATAAAACCCTCGCATATCACTTACAGACTTTTACTGTATACCTGGGAAGAGTAGGTAGCTGGCACATTCTAAGTTTTTCCATATACACGTGAAATTAATGTCTAATAAACATACTGACCGACACTAAATGGTTGAGGTCTCCATAAGTAGGTGAAGCCAGCCTCAGCGTCCTAAAGCAGATGTCGTAAAGGGCCTCGTTGTCGATGCAGAAGGTCTCATCTGTGTTCTCAACTAGCTGGTGCACTGAGAGTGTGGCGTTGTAGGGCTCCACTACTGTATCGGATACCTGTGGTGAGGAAAAGATGACGACGTCATCAAAAGCTGAAAAATTCCCAATGTTTTTAATGCTACATACTACGTAGCACATTAAGTGATAGCACATATACGGGAAAGCCAAAGGCCGCCTTCGCACAGACTTCAAATTGATCAGTAGAATACTACGTAGCACACGGGTTAATAGATATTTAATTTTTTTACGTCGGTTTAATTTTTTTTAAGGAGTTTACTTGTAGGTAATGCTGCTTACCTTACACACTACATTTTATAGCGTGGCACATGTGCCATTGCGATGTAGCCTACACCACATCTATTCTCTTAACATCTCTTAGGTAGACTGGAGGAGATCCCTTCAGGGATGAGTCCGCCTTTCCACACAGCTATGTTTCTTTTGTATTAGTTAGAGTTTGCAATAAAGTGTTTCATACATACCTTAGGAGAAGGCATGACACTGAATGTATTGACAATCCTGTCCGGGTATTCCTCGCGGAGTTTGCTGAGCAGCAGCGTGCCGAGCCCAGAGCCCGTGCCGCCGCCTAAAGAGTGGGTCAGCTGGAACCCTGGACAAATAAACTTGATTTAATCTTCTTCTTCTTATCGTGTAGGCTATACCTATACCTAGATATTTTTTCTCTACAACGCATCGTGTTGAAGATATTAGCGAAAAACTCAAAAGTGGGAACTTTTATCCCCCCCACTCCGGCGCACCTCCTAGCCGCGGGAATTTTTAGTATGTTTACTCCCTAAGAACCCTGAACAGTTTTCTAAAGAATCGCTTAGGTTCAAGATCACGCTCTCACGCCTCAAGATCACGCCCCCTTTGAGTCATTCGTCGAGGAGACTAAAGGAAACAACGTACTTAAATTAAAACAAAAACATTAAGAAACAAAGAAGAATTATCTAAAATCGAATTAAACAAATGAGATCTTGTAAAATCAGTCAAACAAAAATAACAAAGCATGTAAGGTCCTAATTTATTAGTCACTTTCCTTTTAACACGTTATTGTGTAGGTCAAAATATATCATTTAAGTCAAAAAACAAAGGCATAATATTAAATTGAAAAGGTCTTGAAAAATTTTGTTATGATATTTTTTCATTACTATGATGAATAAACTCATCCATTCAAACGTAAATAATAATAGCAGTAGTAGAGCGGGCGAGCGGGGAGTGGCCGGCTTCAAGTGATAGAGAACCATTCCTTTATCTTTATATGGAAAATTATTTTTTTATTTTTTTTGCTAAATTTTATTTTAAGATAATTAAATTTTATGTCGTTTTCTGGAATACTATTAACCTATACAATAACGTCTTTGAAGGAAAGTCACTAATAAATTAGGACCTTATATAATTTTGAAGTTAGAGAGTACAGAGGGACGCACATCAGGCTATCATAAGCGACCACTCTGCACTGTTGGGGTAGGAACGGTTTGATTATTTATTTATTATTTATATATATTATATATATATACATATATATATATATATATACGCAATTCAGAAATTTGATGATAATTTGATGTTGCAGTCTCAAAAATGGTTTCTGTCTTGACTACCTACAATGTTGCGCTGGGAATGATGCTGACCTATGAATTGATGCGACAGTTCCTGGTCGGGGCAAATATATGTGTAAGATGCAGAAAGTTTTTCTGGGATTTGGGTGTTGTGTCTCTCTTTCTGTGTATCCCAAGTGTGGGTCCTTGAGCGGCGGTAAAAAAAAAAGGGCAAGATGGAATGAGCTCATGCATACGTCTATTTTAAACAAGTACTTAGATAGTCATACCTTGCAGACAGTCACAAGGTTCCGCCTCTTTCCTGACGACATCCATCACTGAGTCCACCAGCTCAGCGCCTTCGGTGTAGTGACCCTTCGCCCAATTATTGCCTGGGAAGTATAATTATATCTTGTGGCATTAAGATACTGTAACGGAAACGTCGAGATCAAAGGTAAAAAATTAAGCTACTTGATTATTCTAGTATTTTTTAAACACTTACCTACCCGCGTGAGGGATATTCACAAATAATTTTTAGGGAAAGAAAAATATTCGGCGCGAATGGGACTTGAACCCACGACCCCAGGATCAGATCTCCTGGTGCTCTAACCAACTGAGCTATCGTGCCTTCAAGTCAAGCGGGGAAATTTCTCATTCCATTACTACGCACATACGTCGTGTTAGCGCCATCTGTGTCTCGTACGGAGAACTACACACTCACAGACTTCAGACACAGAACTACAGACTTGATTATTCTGATAGAAGGTTGTAATTGTAAAGTATAACTCCTAAACTTAAACTTATTGGGACACATTATTTAATAATGTTTTTTCAATTCAGAATTTTTGCAACGTACCGTTGGGCAAGGTGACGTCAGTCAGTCGTCTCTCGCCCGCCACACATGTCACTCAATTAAAATGTATTATCTGTTTATTTTTATTATAAAATGGGTTAACCCTTGACCTCAATCTTGCCCAAGGTCATAGATGAGGTCGACGATGGAGCGAGTTAACCCAGAAAATGTCTATTAAGGCACTGATAGACATTTTCTGGTCAAGATTGAGGTCAAGAATAACCCCTCTTTAATATAATTAAAAAAAAAACTGATACTCCTACGAACCTACAGTAGGAGAGTGGTCGCGAACCAGACGGCCCTTTACATAGCTTACCACACCACATGAGACCATAGGACGACACCTCAGATTCAGAACAAATTGAGGTGTCGTTGCCAAGGGTGGATTAATAGGAGGGTCTCATTTGTGTTTCCTTAGTCGCCTCTTACGACAGCCATAGAAAGAAATGGGGTGGTGTTACTCTCAACCGATCACCACACGGCTCTTTTAAAATTGTCAAGCAATAGAAATGTGCCTCCAAACATTTGTCCCACCCGACGTGATGCCAAATCAACACTGGTGAATACGTAAAAGACTGACGACTGACGTCACTTCGCCCAACGCTACTGCAGCTCTAGCACGATAACGACAAACTCGCGCTCGGCTCACGCTGAAAGTTCATTTTGATTGCGCGAGGGTCCCGCGCAAAGGCTTGCTCGCCCTATGGCGTTGTCAATGTTGACATTTTGACATAGGACCGCGGTGTTGTCGCGGCGCTGTCACTATCGTACTCGGCCTGCTGGAAGTGGCAAAAATGCTGAATTTACAAAACATGATTACATTATGCGTCCCTGCAAACTCACCAGCCCCGCTCTGTCCGAAGACATAGTTGTCTGGCCTGAAGATCTGCCCGTAGGTCGAGGAGCGGATGGCGTCCATCGTGCCTGGCTCCAGGTCCACCAGCACTGCGCGGGGAACGAACCTGTTGCCTGGAAATACAGTGTTATATAACACTTTAAAGTTACGCGATTTAAGGCGACTACAGCACCTAAATTACGATTTTATGATGCGTACATAAGCATGACGCACTGCATTAAATCGAAGAAAAAAATACTACGGTAATATTCAGGACATAAACTAGATAGGTGCGGTGCACACACTATGACTCTTGCGCCTACATTGTGTCCTGTGTGTACTTGTGTTTTATTTTTGTTGTCGTATTATTTCTGTCTGTAATGTAGTGTGTACCTGTGCTTGTGAATAAATTGTATGTCTATGTCTATAAGTAGTTTGCTGAAAACATGATTCAGCACTTTTGGTTCGATAGAAAAAGCTCACAATATTGTGTATCTTTTAAGCTGTAAAAACGATAGTAAAATGCACACAGGAACTTGAATTTGCTATCAAAATATTCGTGATTGAACACTCTCGATAAGTAGTTAACGCATTTTTCGATTTAAGCTGTTACCTTTCCATAAATCTAATTTTTCTAACTTTCGAACATGTTTTTACGCACGCACGCTTTCATAGTCCGTTTCATAGTTCATAGTTCGTGTATCGACACTGTTCGCACTGCCAGCCCAGGCCTGTTGAGAGACGGAGATGGCACTAGTCCTATGTGTGCTGCCTTTGTCGGGTGCTGTAGTCGCCTTAAACACATCTTTTAATACTAAAACGGATCTAAATTCGTGTAGGTATTTTTACCTTTTTACCCGACTGCCAAAGAAGGAGGGTAATGTTTTTCGAGTGTATGTAAGTATGTATGTATGTCTTTTCCTTTGTGACCTCCTGTAGCCTAAACGGCTTGATGGATTTTGATGTATGAGGTATCGTTAGATTTGTCTTGATTACGGGAGTGTCATAGGATACATTTTATCCTAAAAGTCCCACGGGATTATATGCAGTCGGGTATTTTGTTTTTTTAATAATTAAGGTTATTTTCCAACAACGTTTCGGTTCCGGGAAGCGCCGAAATGTTGGGAACAAAGGTAAAAACATAATCCTTACTAATATTATAAATGCGAAACTCTCTCTGTCTGTCTGTCTGTCCGTCTTTCACGCCTAAACCACCGAACCGATTTTGATGAAAGGTACAGAGATAGATTAGAGCCTAGGAAAGGACATAGGCTACATTTTATCCCACAGTTGGGCACGATATGACTTGTAGTCCACGAGAGCGGAGCCGCGGGCGGAAAGCTAGTACATTATTTACGCGAATTTAGACCAGTTTTAGTATTAAAATACAGTTTTATATTTTAAATTTAAATTAATAAGCGCTCATAGCCTAAATGCCCTCACTGGTCTTCACCGATCATTAAGGTTAAGTAAAGTACACAGAGGAATCTGATGGGTGACCATATTTGCAATTTGTCACGAGCGTTTCCGTGCTTCGGAGGGCACGTTAAGCTGTCGGTCCCGGCTGTTGTCGATTGACTACAATCGTTAAAACCAAGTCAGAGGCTATTGTGCGATCCGGAAACTCTGATACCAGGGTTAGCCAAGTTCGCTATACACTTTACTATACCTACATGATAACAAGATGAATAAATATATTTCTCGCTCTTTCTGTCTCTCCCTCTTATAAGTTCAAAGCTCTTACCATCATTAGCTTCGTTGTAGTAGACTCCGATTCTTTCAAGTTGCTGGTCCGAGTCTCCATGGTAGTGGCCGGTGGGGTCAATGCCGTGCTCGTCCGATATGATCTCCCAAAACTGAAAATAAAATGGAAATAATTATCTTTGGCGGTTATTTTTCATTGAAGGCCTGGCCCATAACATGCTATAGCTGCAGGCCGAGTACGATAGTGACAGCGCCGCGACAACACCGCGGTCCTATGTCATTAGTTAAGTTGTTGTACAGCTTTTGTACAGTGAAGTATGGTTGGGTGCAGGGAAGGGGTAAACTATTGCTATCTAAAAGGGGCACGCTCCTGGCTCCGTCTATAGAGTGTATGGTCTAAGCATTAAGGCGCTATTTATACACAAGCGACATGGCGCGGCGATCAAAGCAACGTAAAATGAATCCTAATAGCTCGGAGCAAAGGTTTTTTGCCGAAAATAGAAGCACGAAGAGATATCCGCCGCCTGAAGACGGAGCGACGGATGAAAAAAACCTTTGCTCCATAGATTTTAAGATTCATTTCACGTTGCTTTGATCGCCGCGTCCCTGCACCACGTCGCTTGTGTATGTGTATAAACACTGCTTAAGTATTTTAGGTTTGCTTGTATTAGACAGATTACCAAGTCATGTTATTGATTCAGATTGCATTAAATTTACTAAACAGCTGTGTAAACATAAATCCACCGTACGCACATACAGGGTGTAAAGGACAGCTTAGCAAATACTTAAATGGTGGAATCTACCCATAGCTAGAATATCATCAGCTATAAGTAATTATTTTTTCCCGCAAACGTCATGTTAAAGAGTTTTCATTATGTTCCTACTTTGGCGCTACGCAACGTATCGTGAAACTGCTCCCCGCGCGCGCGCGATCGTACCCCGCGCCGCGCTGCTATCGGAGTGCGGTGTACATTGGTGGTTTTCGTGTTTTACGTAGTTATGTTATGATAGTGTAATTATTGCGAAATGGAGTGTATTCGATTAAAGAATAAAAAATGTAAGCAGAAAATATTTAAAAAACATGAAAAAAAATTCCATTGGAAAATCATCCAGAATGATTTTCTGAGTTCAGGGTTTCAGTTTTTGCTAAGCTGTCTGTTACAGCCTGTATAATTAACTAGCTAGGTACTTAATTATAACTTTAAAATTGTTTTGGTTCTAACAAGAAACATTACCACACACCTTTAATTATTATCTACTTTTCAACAATTTTTAGACCAATTTTCACCATCCTCTTAGTTTTTTTAACAGATGATTAACTTCGACAATGTCATTTTCTGACGTTTTGTGTGGTTAACGTCTTAATCGTAGATTAACTTAACTAACTAACAGTATGGTGAGGTAGGGCCTTAATGTCCTTAACAATTAACTACCTAATTAATAAAATATACAGACATATACTAATCACTTACATAAGTACTTTAAAAAGCGGTAAGGACCTACTGCAATTTGTATAAAGAAAACTGCGCACAACACTAAAACCAACAAAATCCTCTTTAAAAACCTAGGTTTAAAAGTAATGATACATAGACTTCTATAACCCAGGTAAGCTAGCGTATTTGAAGCGTAAAAGTTATAAATAGAACGTGTATCTTGTGAATGAACTTACAAATACGATTGCAATCAAGCGAAACAACAGTTATTCAATATAATTATTAGGTATTTTCAATACACACCTTCGAACCTATTTGATTACCGCATTGTCCAGCCTGTAAATGCACTATTTCACGCATTTTAAACAATATTTTTGATTATAAAACACCTAACCGTGGCTCTTTCTGATAGTCGGGAAAATGCTAGTACCACAAAGTTATATTTGCAGTCGAGTTGTGGCGCTAGTAGTAGCAAGTTTAAGCATTTTATAATCTAATTCAACTATAAACCGTTTTAAAAAAATATGGATAGCAATATTAAATTAAGTTAGACTTTTTAGGAAAATATTTCTTAAAGTTGCAAAGAATGTTAGAGCTATAAAAAATATATTTTTAAAAGTACAAGAGTTGACCACATGCATCGGAAAAGTTTGTAGTGTGCCACTATTTTTGGCGCCGTTAACCACGTGGTTTCGTTATTATTTTCTATTTATTTTTAGCTAGATTTGAGTTTTGTGAAAGTTTAGAGTTTGTGCCTAAGATATAAGTAATTAATGATTGGAAATAACTTGTGTCAAACTTTTAATAGTCTTTAGAAAGAATTATATTATAACTTATATAAGGAATTCTATTTTGTCTATATTTTAATTGTTTAGGCATTAATAAGTAAAAGGTAATTATCGGGAAGATAAAGTATAATTTTCCTCGCTAATAGTTTTAATTCATTCAATATCAGTAAAATCATTGAAGTTGGCTGTATATCGCATATCATCCTTGCCTCTGACAAACTTTTTAAGTAAGAAGTAAAACAAAAAAAGCAAATGTCAAATGATTTTATTTCGTCGTCCTTTTCTTCGATTTTATCCTATTTTTTATTGAAAATATTAGCGTAAATGTCGTAGAAATCATTGGAATTCCTGCGTTTAATCCTTATTTTACGTTTAGAGTGTAAATAGTGCTAGTTAGAAATGGAAAAGGGCGTTTTTTAGAATAAAGAGAAATACTGTTCCCCTTGGGAATTAAAAGCATTATAACGATAACGCTGAATTGAACGTGTTTTTGATAAAAATATGACGTATTAATACCGTGTTTGTGCGGCGGCTACGTTTTCAGCCTTTGGTGAGTGAAGAAAAAATTAATTCTCGTTATTTTATCATCAAAAAACATTCTTGGTTATAAAATTTATTATAAATAGATATTATTTGTATTTCATTAGGTAGTATTTAGTAAGTTGCTGTATTCTTATAGTGTGGATGTGTTTTTATTTTCTTTTAGTTTTGTTGGAAGTATTTAAGGAGGTAGGCAGTGTTGCCACATGAAGTAGACGTGAAATCTGTATTTTCATTACAAAAATCCGTATAAAATCCGTATTTCTGTTTTTATTGAAATTCCGTATAAATATCCCGTATTTTGATTGAAATTCCTTATGAATTCCATATAAAATTTAAACGTAACATTTTTGAGTCAAGATTTAAATCAAAAAAGGGCGATTTTCCTAAAAGTTGTTTATTTGTAACGGGTCCGTTATCGTCGAGGTTTTAACTTATTTTTTTTGTCTATGGTCGAGGTACATAATTTATTTCCTGGTTTCGTCTTCATTGAAGAAATTTTGCTTTACTGCCGCACTACAGTGGAGCAAACTCACCAGCGTTGTGACGAAATTGATCAAAATTAGGTAAAGAAGGCTCGAAAACGGGGTCCTTTTGCAGCTAATTCTGTGTTTAGAGTAAATCCGTATAAAAATCCGTAATCTTGATTCATCCGTATTGAACTTGCAAAATCCGTACAAATACGGACAAATCCGTATATATGGCAACACTGGAGGTAGGTTTAGTGGGATATCTTTCAGGGACTAGGGTGACCATGCATTACCCGGAATTTAAGACATTTCCGATTTTAGAATATTCGTGTTATTAATTTATTAACTGAGAGATTTGATAAGTATGTAAAGAGACAGCATCAAGGAATACATTTTCATTGAGCTAAAATATTTAAATAAAAGGTGTAAAATTTTATTTTTGTCTTTATTGATAATGATAACTTTTCATTTGAATTTTTTTTTACCGGTGAAGCTGAGAATTCGTAACATTTGGTTACTTTAAAAAAACCAAAATTTTTTTTAAAATTCCCCGGGACTTCGTTCCCCTCGTGGGAATTCACGAAAATTATATGTAACATAAGTTATTCAGGAATAATGTAGCATTCTAATGTTGAAAGAATTTTTCAAATTGGTCAGTAGTTTTGGAGCTATTCAATGCAAACAAACAATTAAATCTTTCCTCTTTAGGGGTCGTCCACAAATTACGTAACGCAAATTAGAGGGAGGGGGGGAATCCGGCCAAGCGTTACGGTCCTGTTATGTTAGGGGAGGGGGGGTGTCAAGGTTTGCGTTACGTGACGCACAATTTTTTATTAGTACACGTTTTTTAAATTAGTTTAACACTTCCCTCATTTGCGGGTATTTCTCTGCCATATGATTTCTTCTGTCCATCAATATGTGATCAGCTGCATAACAGAAACTGCAAAATTTTTGGCTTATATTCATGCTCTAAAAAAGCAGCTGCACACCACCGCAGAATTATTCACTCAAAATCAACTTCTGCAATTAAAGTTTCCGTTAGGCGAGTTATCACGCGGCGTCAGGGAGAGCTATTGTGCCAGGTGGCACCAGACACGGTGGAGTGGATGGCAAAAGAAGATGCAGAGATAGCCACAGAAGATGTGATCGCCGCCGGTCGATACTGATTGTGAGAGCGATTCTGATTCCGATCTACCCTTAATAGAGTGTATTAAGAAATGGAACCGAAACCCGTTCATAGATTATTAAATTTTTTGTTGATTAAAAAGTATCCTTATTAAATACTACCACATATTACCCTAAAGATTTTTACAAAGCACTTGTTACGTAACGGAATTGAAGGGGGGGGGGCTCAGCTAAGCGTGACGGTCCTGTTACATGAGGGGAGGGGGGGTCAAAAATTCAAGAATTTTGCGTTACGTAATTTGTGGACGACCCCTTATATTATCTATAGATAAATATAAATTCAATATAAAAAAAAAAGTAAATAAGGTCAATATTTGATTCTAATTAATGAAGAAAATTAGAATTCATTAATTAATTAGAATATAATGTTGATCATATTGGATTCTAATTAATAAAGAAAAGTTTTGCAAGAATTTTTTTTGTTGTACCCCCTAGCATAACCAAAGCACCTACTAAATCTAAGTTATTCTGCACCTTTTAAAGATTACAGAATAACTTGAATTTTAAGCTTAAAGGTATACTTGCTCGGAGGTAGCACTACCATATCATCTCTCAAGGTCTTAGTTGAATTAGAAATGTCTTTACTTACATGGGTAATAGTAATTACAATGATAATATATCAAAATAAATGTGTCTCATAATCCACCAATCTTATTTAAAACTAGCTTTCCCCTTCCCGTGGGAATTTGGGAAAATTATGTAGCCTAAGTATTATTATAATGTCTAAGACATATTACTGCAAAGTTTTATCAATATCCGTCCAGTAGTTTTTGCGTGAAAGAGTAACAAACATCCTTAAACCCTTACAAACTTTTGCATTTATAATATTAGCAAGGATTTACCAATAGTTCAAATAAATCAATCAATAAAATAAGAAATAACTATTCATGTTAGAAGTTGTACTTGAACATCATTTCACCTAAAAATTTAACTGTTGTAAACTGGAGGTACAACATTGTAAAAAATCCAGGTTTTTTTCTGTGCTAAAAACATTTCCTGGCACTTCGATGGTGGTGGGAGATATAACACATTCTTTTTACAAGTTTTCTGCTGAAAAACTTGCGTAGATGCCATGGAGTAAACGCCAGTTTAAAACTTGACAAAATAAATAAAAAAACAGAAAATAATGTAATTGATTTTAAAATTAGTAAGTACCTTAGAAATTAACAAAAAAATAATAGGATAGTCAAATTAAGTTGGAGTAACGTAGACTTAAAATAAAATGTTATTAACTAGGTATTTTAAGCAATACTGAAAAAAGATTTTTTGAATTGAATTGCACTCTATTCCACTAGAGCAGAGAAAAATGGCAAGTGGGTGGAAGAGGTCACCTCGAAGGTCTTATCTATAAGATATATTTTTTTTCAGGATACAAGATCATGATGACTCAGCCGCAGCAGGAGCCGTTGCACCTAGGCGCCCCAAAGATGGAGCCACTGCCTCTTTTCTACCCCCACCCGCAAACAGAACCTCTCCACTTAGGGCAACCAAGACCTGACTTATACTACCCTCCATTGCCCCCCCATTTGAAACCAGAAGATTTCTTTAAATCAGAGTTGTTTCTTGGACAGCCTAAGCTAGAGCCATTGGTGCAAATTGACGAACAACCGGGCCAATCACAACCGTTGACTACTGAGCCTGAGCCATGTAACTCTTCAAACGAGACTCCAAATAATAAATTACCAAAAAGCGAGAACGGTAGAAATATTAAATACATAAGTGTTACTAGTGACGCTTTAACTGAAGAACAAAGACAAATGTACGAATCCGTTCTAGCAACATGGAAGCCTCATACTCTTCCGCATTTACCCGTCAAGTACCAAAAACGGTACATCTGCCCGAAATGTTGTAAAGAATTTAAAAACTACCAAAACTTGTACTTACACACAACTAGGGTACATTCTACTGAAGAGTCCGCGGTAATTTGCGATATATGCGATAAAAGTTTTAAAAATAAACATTATTTGTACATGCACAGAATGAACAAACATTATTCGGAGAGCGAGAAATGTTTTTGTCAATATTGCTTGCAAGAATTTCGTACAGGCCGGGCGTTGCACATGCATATCAAACGAATACACCCGACGACTCTGCCCGAGTTAAAATGTCCTGATTGTGACAAGCTATTCAATGTACCGTATAAACTTAAATATCATAGGCAAAGAGTGCATCGATCCGAAAAGGAGAAACTAACATGTCCACTGTGTCAGAAGTTGTATAAAAACGAATTAAACCTGACGCGTCACATACAGTTACAGCATTCTCCAGCAGAAAGACATCCTTGTGTCTTTTGTGACATGACGTTTAAGTCTAGACACCATATGAAGCGGCATGTTTTAAACATTCATCCTCCTTTAGAATCCAAAGTCCAATGTCCTGAGTGTCTAAAAGAGTTCAAAAACGACCAATATTTACGAGAACACATGCAGATTCACTCTGCGTTGGACACGAAGATAAAATGTGATCTGTGTGACAAATTTTTCCATTCGGCCATTCGTTTAAAGAAGCATAAAAAGATCGTTCATCCAGATAAGCCTAAGCTTCGGTGTGAGAAGTGTAATAAGGAGTTCGCGCATGCTCATTACTTGAAGAGACACAACAGTGCGGTACACTTAGAACTTGAAGAGGAGAAATACGAACATGAGTGTGACCAATGCGGGAAGAAATTCAAATTGAGGAGGTAATAATGATTTTAAAATAGTTCAAATCAGTTGTTATTATATGTATATTCTTCTTTTTGATGGCATTTTTTCATTTTAGCCGCATGAATTCTTTTGTAAAAGCAGACTTGTGGTAAATAAGTTGCTAGTATTGTGAAAACTAATAGCTTGCTTAACAAACGTGTAACCATAGAGCCTTATTAGAGATTCGCAAAAGAAGTGATGAATTTGCGAAAGCTTAATAAAAATAGCTCGAGTCATGGAAACATTACAATTTTGCACCCCTTTTAATTAGTTTATAGTTTTTCTTATGTTTATTTCATAAAACATTCAGATTGTTACTGAAAATAAGTCCAAGTAGTGAATCACATTAGCTCTTCTAACTGTACGCCTATTCGTAAAGGTGCAATCTTCCCCAGAGAAGAGTAGGCAAGAAACTCCGAGGGTTGCTCTTTTAAATTCAATAAAACAAAATTCCTTTTTTTCTAATTTTAACTGACTTAATATTTAACTTTTTTATCTGAATAACTCTGGAGCTGAGCAATTTATTCCCATGTTAATTATCTAGTAGATAATCAGAAATTCTATAATAGCCCCTTTACAGAGTTTTTGTTTATTGTCTTAAAAAATAATACTGATTTCAGGTACCTCACCAACCACATCCAAAGACACGAGCAACAACAGATGAAACAGATCTCTGAGATGGTGAAAACAGTCCTTGACAAAGACAAGAAAGCCACCGCTGAAGACCAAAAGAAGAGAGGTCGTCCTAAACGAGAGAGGAAAGAGATTGAGTTCATTAAATGCGAGCCAGTCAGCAGCTCAGACGAATCAGGCTCTGAAGACAGCGAATCGGAATCTGAGTAAGAATTGAATTAGTTTTTTGTTGAGTTACTTTAAACTAGCGAAAGTGAATCAGATCACTAAACTGAACAACTTTCCTCAAAAAACATAGTTCGAAAAGAAATATCTGTGCAATTGTATGCCTTGTTCAGCTTTTTTCATGCAAAAATGTTTATTTCGTACCTAGGCTACGGGCTACGAACATCCTTAATTTTTGCTTACTAATTTAAAAAGAAAGAAAAAGGAAGAGTCATTCAATAATGTAATTTTTTTTAATACACGGTGATGCCTGTTACAATAGTATGTATATGGTTACTTGTTTACTTACATTCAGGGTTAAGTACTTTTAGTTTATCTTAGATAATTGTAAATATGTATAAATAATATATTGTACACTATGTTACTGTTACTGTAGTTTTCAGATTTATCATTAATTAAATATATTTATGTTTACTGAACGATTCAAACAAAAGATCTTTTTAAAATGGCGTTTTAACCATAAAAGTACGTAACACCGATATTGATTGATTGATGTCACCATCCATCAATAAGCTTCACAGCTTGATATCATATTTTAAAGAACTCTAGAAATAGGTAAGGGGCCATCCATAAATTACGTCACACGAATTTCATGCTTTATTAACCCCCCCCCCCCCCCGTCCTTGTCACAGCTGGTCATATTTGTGCGACATACCCCCCTCCCTAGTGTGATGTCACATGTTTTGAGATTTTACATCTAGTAATTATTGAATCAAAACAGTAGCAGCAGTTCCGAAATTGGTGTCATTTCCATTTGAATTATGTTTAAGTATGCAATGTTTTTGAGTTTTTTGTTAAAAGTTTCAAAGTTTATGTTTTATCACTTAGATTATAATGATTTTGAAATGTGACGTCACGATATTTAGGACCCCTCCCACCCCCTTGTCACACAATGTCACACTTCGTCGACCCCCTCCCTACGCCTTAACGTGTGACGTAATTTATGGATGGCCCCTAAACTTCTTTACAATAAGACTGTAAAAAGTTTTGCCCTTCTCATAACCTACTTTGGATAAGTTGTATTAGTCAGTAGTTCTCAATACGAGAAACAGATGGCGCTGATCCACATTTACGACAAATTATACTAAACATACCCAATAACAGAGAATGAGAAATTCCGCCGTTTGACTTGAAGATATGATAGCTCAGTCGGTTAGAGCACCAGAAGACCAGGTTTCAAGTCCATGAACGTGTCAGTTTTAACAAACACATAGATGCCTTAATTTACTACAGGTGTAACTATATTTTATTACTAATAGCATTGTTGAATATTTTACCGACAAAGCTTGTCAATGATTAACGAATGCAGGGTGAAAAAAAAATGGATTAAAATTCAAAGGATGGATTCAGTTCTTAACGGTGACCCACAATAGAATCATTTGTTCTTACAAATATGGTGACATTTAGGTCTCATTTATTGTCCAAAACAATCTGGCCTAAAAACCCTTCACTTTTTGGAAGGAAGGTCTCCTTAGTGGGGACGAATGACATTCTAAATGAGAGTTTATTTTTGGCCTCTAGCGATACTTATTTTAATTAAAACAACAATTAAACACACTTAGACCCAATTTCACTATACTCTGTTAGTTGTTTGACAGACGATTAGCAGCTAACCCAAGCTTTGACAATGTCTTTTTCATGCATTTTCTTGACGTTTTGTCTGATTACTTCTTTATCGTGGATTAACTAACTTCTTAATAGTGTGTAGTGAAATTGGCCCCCTAAGGGTAATGGACTGTTGTATTTTAATGTTTACCATTTGCCAAGTATGGCTTTATAAATAGTTATTCCTCAATCTAATCATTACCGAAAAGATCCGTTATCTTTATTATGTCCTGTTAGGTTCTCTTAACTTTGTTATATCCTGTTCACATCACATCAGGTTACCACAAACTGTCAAATTTCCCCAATGGATAATAAACTCTAATGCTTGGAGATAAAATTGAAAATCGATTGAAGTATTTTTTTGGATAGCATGATGTGCTGTTGTCCCTACATTTATTGTTTACTTAATTTCATATACTTAACAAACTATGAACTAGCTTAGATATTGTAAATATTTAAAAGTGAAATTATTATTTCTTAGGTCCGTGTTACTGAAAGCGACTAAGATTTTGATCTAAACTTAAGTAGCAGTCGTCTTTTTCATTCTGATAGTGAGCGAAAGAGACAATTAATGCTTAAGTATAGATCACTTGAGTTCCCTTCTGTAATAAGGCCCTTAGTGAATTTTGAAGAATAGCTTGTGGCTATTTCCATTCTTATTAATAGTATAAAATAAATAAATAAATAAACGCTATACACTCAAAGGCCCAAACTAAGGTTTTCCCTTGTGTCGTGGGTCCCTTGGAACACACAAAGACAAACACAAACACCCATGACCCGAGAACAAACATCTGCTTTTTACACAAATGTTTGCCCCGACTGGGGATCGAACCCAGGACCCGCCGATCAAGAGGCAGCGTCACTACCACTCGACCAAACCGGCCGTATAACGGGAAAGTGTTTGTTGGTTTCTTTTATTTCATGATGAAGATATAGTTTGTTGTGTTTTTTTTTAATACAGGGATACCAGAGAATACTGGAGAATTAGGCTAGTTTCCTAAACAATCTAGGTAAATTGATGACAAAAAGTCTAGTTTAATATTTCTCAAATTTTCATTTTTTTTTGTTAAATAAATTTTTCGTAAGTAGTTATTAACTGATCAAGAACCAATGTAAATTACTGCCATTAAATTAATTACAGCGTACAAAAATTTTAATAAATTAAGTATATAATATCAAAATTGGTAAATTTCTACTTACATATGAATAAATGAATTGAATTGAAAAAAAAATGTAGTTATTGCACTAGATTTTAAAAGCACAATTTGTGGCAAGATTTTAAAAAGCACAATTTTTGGCATTTACTGTTTAGTCGTAGGCCCGTATTACAGAAGGAGACTCAATTTTTGATCTATACTTAAGTATTGATTGTCTCTGTCTCTCACTGTCAAAATGACAAAAGTATAGATCGGAGTCTGAGTCGCATTCTTTAATACGAACCATATTGTGTCGTTACTTTGCACGCATAAGATATAGGGCGTACGTTAAAACTAAGACGCGTGCATTTTTTGGCTACCTTGTAAGGTGATGTCGATATTGAACGCAAATTCGTCATACATTGCTGGTATTGCTACCGTTCAAAGATTTTTTAAAATAATTTGTAAATGAAACTCAGCAGTGTACGAATAATCGATATCAACATCGCCGATGGTTACCCCCGGAGCGAATGAAATACCTTCAGTTATAAATGTCTCGCGCTTTTCCGTAGCTAAGACGCTGTTTATACGCAAGTGACGTGGCGATCAAAGCAACGTAAAATTATCTTAATAGCAACGGAGCAAAAATTTTTTTGCCGAAAATAGAAGCACGAAGACACTTCTGCCGTCTCAAGACGGAGCGACGGATGGGAAAAAACCTTTGCTCCGTAGCTATTAAGATTTATTTTACGTTGCTTTGACCGCTGCGCCACGTCACTTGTGTATATACAGTCCGCATCTGTTGCTGAAAGTCGAGTTACACACGGCAGCACATCAGGCTATACATGTTGACATTGACGTCGCCTTTATCTCGCATTTATTAGCGTCGGCTTTCGTAGTGCAAATGGATAACCTGAAGTGCTGCTGTCTGTACCTGACAATTAAATCATTTTTAAAGATTTTAATGCTGTGTTTGTTAAATTGTTAAATCTTGAGAAAAAATTATGCGTAGTAAGGGTAGGTCTATATGCATTTACAAAAAAAATTGTTTATTACTGCAAACATAAGACCTTTTACTACGATTCGTGAGTGTTACTCATAATTTATCATTTAAACGGTTTTACACACGTTACTTAAAATTGGCATTGGGCCGACAGTTTCGATCCTATTATGAGGACCTTCATCAATGAGTGAGGCAGTTTATGCGCAGCTCGTCTTCCGTCGGCCCAATGTCGATTTTAAGTAACGCCAGTAAAACCGTTCAAATGAGCCAGATTGTGGTCAAAAGCGAACTTGCCACGCATTATCTTGATGTCGCTCTTACCTCGTATGTAATACTGCAATAGGGAAGGTGACTTTCTTTATCTAATAACTAGCTTTCTGCCCGGGACTTCGTGCCTATGTGTTAATCCAGGGTGTCAGCTACCTCCATACCAAATTTTATCAAAATCAAAATTTTATCAAAAAAAAAAAAGAGAAACAAACATCCATACATACATGCATCCATACTTACAAACTTTTGCGTTTATAATATTAGTAAGCTTTTAAGGTCGAAGGATCAACAAACAGCAGTCAGATTTTTATTTTGTTTAGTAAGTTTTCCTTTGCCTGAACAATACTGCCTTCACTTCACTTCACGCTGACACTTCATTTTTTTCTGAATCTGAGGTGTCGTCCTATGGTCTCATGCGGAGTGGTAGGCTCTGTAAAGGGCCGTCTAGTTCGCGAC
This sequence comes from Aproaerema taeniolella, assembly GCA_949987775.1. NCBI lineage: Eukaryota > Metazoa > Arthropoda > Insecta > Lepidoptera > Gelechiidae > Aproaerema > Aproaerema taeniolella. The sequence goes on along the minus strand of OX465244.1, from coordinate 22,675,976 downwards.
CACCCTCTTACCGAAGTCCGACGCCAAGCAGCTTGCTGTGTTCCGTCGGTGCGTGGGAGTACCAGTTCATTTATAGGCACTTTCTGGGTTCGCTCGCTCCATCGTCGACCTCATCTTTGACCTTATGGTCAAGATTAAGGTCAAGAGTTAACCCATCTTATAATAATAATTTTTAAAAAATGAACTGCCCTTTGACGTTTTTTGTTTTTTTATTTTCTACACGTAAAAAATTAACTATATTTTATTTAATGACCCTTAAACCTTAAATTATTAGACTAGTATTAGATAAAAGTATTAAAAAATATCAACAGAAAATGTCACGTTCCCCATTGTATACCTTGACGTGCTGTTGTTTGTACCTTATGGGGCTCATTGTTACAAAAAAAATTACAAGTTACTCAAGTATTTTCGGATTGGTGGTTTTTACGTTTAAGTAATCTTGTAGTTTTATTGAACGGGGCGCGATATTTGTCAATTTTTAAAAGCGTAATTTTTATAGATTCGTAGGAGCTGTTTAGGTACAAATTTTATACGCGGAATAGCGTTTCCGTGTCTTAAAAATTATGGTACTACTTATATGTAAAACACGCATCTACGACTTTTATTGTTGCTGCATCTGTGTCGTTATTTTAAACTTAATTGTAAATAGTTTTATTAAATACAAGATATTTTCTATTGTATAATAACTAAGTCTTGAAAAAAACGTCTATTTTCTTTTCATAAGTTGTGATATATTACTTCGCCTAGTATTAGCGCGGAAAAAATGGCGCTAATTTTTATTACTAAGTAATTTTTGTTTTACTACTAATGTAAATAATTTTGCTTAATATAAATGTGCAAATAAATGGTTGTTCGGAAATAATGTATTGTAGTTTTTTTGTTAAGTTATGACAAAAAATTACTGAGAGAACGCCGCTAAGGAATGGAATTCTCTGCCTGCGTCTGTATAACCCGATTCTCTTTTAAAGTTCGAGCCAATAGGCATCTTCTGGGTGAGCTTCTACATCCTCGACCACATCTTCGCCCCTGGGCTAAATTTTTGTCAAGAGCAAACCCATATTCTATATTTTAGAAAACTAGAAAGTCTCACCAAAATGAGGCTACATGGTTACCCTACTTCTGTTAAACCCTTACTATGCTAAACCTTGTTTATTTATTTATTTTAGGTATTCAACAAAGTTGGATAATTGTACAATCAACACCGTTATCCACAGATTAGTAGGTACATTAAACAATGTTAAAACAAAACCAGTAAAACTAACGTAAATTAAATTAAATAGAACTCTAAAAAAGTATTCGCATGCAAGTATGTAATGTATGAGAGTATTGTGAGTGTCGTGTAGTGTGTATTTGTGTGTAAATATGAGTGCGATTAGCCAAAGAAAGTGAGAGTGCCCTGCTTAGCCCTACGACAGAAGGTGTTGGGATCGGAATTAAAATAGCCACTAAGCAGGGCGCAGAGGGGGTGACAATTTTGGTGTAGGTATGGAGTTTAAAAATATAAAATAATTCTCTTATGAAAGGATCTGCATTTATTGTTGCAGCTGAAGGAGTAAAAACTTTGCTCTTGAATGAGTTTTTAGAGTATATAAAAAGGTCCAGTTCGTACAGGTGCTCATAATAATTATTCATTAGTCTATAAAGGGGAGCACGTTCACCAGCGTGTTCTGGTTACTTTGAGAAAGAATAGTTTACCAAATAATTCTAGTATTGTGTAGGTGTGATTCATAAACATAGTTAGGGAGGCGAGGTAGCTAAATGGCGTAATTCAACGGCGCCGTCGAGACCTATCAAAATCGAAAGATAAAATAATTTCGAAAAGAAAAGCTCGTATGGCAAAAACCATTTTAGCGGTGGGTTTGGGCGTTTCCCCACTGGCCGGCACCGGCGACGGCGACGGCGACAGTGACAGAGCTATACTAGGAAGCAAGAAATCGGTAGTCGGTAGGTAGTAGAGTGACAGAGATACTTGCTTCCTAGTATAGCTCTGTCACTGTCGCCGTCGCCGTCGCCGTCGCCGTGCCGGCCAGTGGGAAAACGCCCTTTGGCGGTTACGGTTTTTCAAAAATGTTAAAAAAAACAGTTACTTGGGCATTCTCGAGCGCGTCAGATATTCATACTACGTATGCCCCAAGTGCCTTTGATAACAACGGTATACTAATCTGCCGGTTTGCGTGGTGGGGGTAGGCATATAAAGTAGTCAAAAATGCAAAAAAATAAAATTTACTCGAGCGCGTCAGATTTTCGGAAGGGGTGTTAAGTAGGCCCCAAGGAAGCTCCCTTTAAAAAAACTGACGATTTCGGCGTGACGATAAGTAACGATGAATTTTTGAAAATGCAAAAAAAAAAAGTTTTTTTGAAATACTCGAGCGCGTCAGATTTTCATAGGGGAGGTTTATCTCGGTATCCTGAAAGCATATTTTTTTAATCGGACAAAAATGTTGGTGGGTTCTCTTAATCTGACCGAAAAAGGTTTTTTGGTTTCTTTTTTTTCCTATCTTTCTCCTTGATAAAACGGGGAATTTAAGAAAGACAATAAAGCGATAGATACAACCAACGTAAATGTAGATGAAATGTAGTACGAAGTGTATTATTTATTGTATAAAAAAATGAAATGATATAAAAATTGGATTATAATTGTATTGTTATGTATGATCTTTACATTTTTGCTCAATACAATTCATCTTCTTCTTCACTGGAACTTTCATATTGTGGCTCCTCATCCACAATTCTTTCCTACTGAGTGCCTGGTACTGGTAGGACGGCATATTTCCGCGAAGCGCTCAGTCTGTATTACATGTTTATGTCAAATTCCTCTTTTTTGCTTCAATTCTTCACTTCGTTTTGCTTACGGTACGTCCAAAAAACAATTTGAGGATCAACAGACTATTGAATAATATACATACATGAAACTGTACATGTTAATAATACTTTGGTATACAGATACGCGTAACTTTTCCCGAGTCCACGAAAATTGTGGAGAAGTTTTAGAAAAAAAAAAATTTGAGATATAATAAAAGTCACATAATTTAATGATCGTTATTTCATATCAATTTTTTTAACACCCTCAGTTTTCGAGATATACTCAAAAAACCGGGAGTTTGAGTTTTTATGATGCTTCAAGTCAAAAAGTTTTAACTTTGGACAAAAATGTAAAGAGACCTTTTTTGTGTAAAATAAAATTACCTTTTTTGTTTATTTAAACTTTTTTTTGTAAAATGTATCGTTCGCGACTTATATGCCGCAACGCGTTCTTAGGAAGACGAAATGGCTCCTCCACACTTCCGGTCATGCGGAAACCGGCAGATTTTGTATTTTTAGTAAGTTTTAGATTATATTCTTCAAAATAAAAAAAATAAAAATCTCGCTCGAGAATGCCAGATTAACGTTTTTTTTTACAAGTTCGCGACCCTATAACTCGGCGGCGTCAAGGACTTATCGTCAGATTAGTTAAATTTAGTCTTTAAACACTAAAATCAACCCCCAATATCTTAATCTGATGCGCTCGAGTATTTCAGACTATCCATTTTTTTTTACTAATCTGATCGTCTATCCTAGGCGCGCGTCACTACATATAGAGCTAAATACTTTACAAGGCTGTTCTATTAGGTCTAAGGTATCTCTCATATCTTAAACTGCCACGCTCGAGTATTGCCGAAAATTCCCTATTCGGCTCCCAAACTAACAGTAACTTGAACTTTCTCTCTCTTACACACACTCACACAAATTGATCTCACTAATTTTAAGCGACTAGAATAGGTTTGCCCCTATTAATTACAGTGCCCTAGAACAGGGTCCATATGGATACTTTATTGGATTGTAACACCTATATGTAAAACCTATGGATGTAATAAAATATTGAGTATTGAGTAACAGTATTCCGTGTTCCCCAAGAATGAGTAAGTCACAGAGGAGGTACTTCGTTTTTCCAGATTTATTTTCACGAAAAGTTTTACTTCAAAATATTTTGACTTAACAAAGGGCTATGAAGATTTTGGAATACCTACTGTCCGCCATTTTGAATTTTTTTCAAAATCGCGGCCACACTTGAAACCTAGTAAAATCGATAGCTTAGATCAATACAAACTTAAAATATTCTTTGACGAATTCTCCTAAAGTGTCAGGTTTCCAAGTTATGAGCTGTCAAAGTTACACTGGTGGCGCCATCACTAAGTACTATGAAATATAATTGCTGGATATGCAGGTTTCCTCACAATGTTTTCCCTCGCTGTAAGAGCATCAGTTAGTGTGCAACCGATATTAGTGTTCAATGATGTCAGTGTCTTTAATTAAACTTATTATTATGAGTGACTACTTATTTTTATTTCTAACTATCATCCCGCCTGCAATCCACACAAACTACAACGTTCAAAATATTTCAACACAAAGTTCTTGATTCATTGATATCTCTTATTGCTTTATTTAGCCTCTAGAATGGATAAGGACCTATTTTAGTACCAAAACACAATTATAAGAAACTGAGCATATTATAAGTATACGATCGACATACAATCGATACTTGTCAGCTGTCACTGTCTGTCACTGGTCATCTGAACAGTGTAAGAAAGCGATGTAAGTACTGACATTCGATGCTCCGCAGTATTTGTCATAGACTTAAGTATACAAAAGAGATTTTAATGAGTAACCTACTTGCCGGTTTGCTGTGTGCACCATTTTTAAATACAACTGTACAGAAAATCTATAAAATGTACATAAATCTAATCTTTAAGAATAGTTTTTTAAACGACTAAACGTTCGAAAAAATGAGTTATTTGACATTTACTTGAAATAATTGACAAGTATCACCTTGCCTGTTTTTGAATGCACCCTTAAATGGGTTTATGATGCGGTTATTTGAAAAAACAAGTTTCTGTAGACTTATATGGTAACATGACCTCATTGTAGGGATAGTTGAAGTAGGGATATGAGAGAGCTAATAATGATGATATATTTGAACTTTATGTTATAAACAATTCAACTATACTTTATTTTTATATACTTAAGTAACGACAAAATAATTATTAGTTTAGGTAACTTAGCTGTCGCGTGTCCAAGAATAAATGATGAGAATAGTCCAGGATGTACGGGTACGAGTTAACATACTCAAAGGTTAATTGGTACGAACGAATTGTACCTCGCCTTCTTCGAGGACCCGGAACAGTGCTAGTTCCACAAAAATAGCATCTTCTTGAGCGATATTCACCACCAGTGTCACTCATGTTACTGGCGTAACGGTCAACGATAACAACAAACAGTCAACGATAAAATAAAACAGCCAACAGTAACAATATTCAACAAAAGAAAATAACCATAAAAATGCACCAAGGAGCACATATAGGACTTAGAAACGCTTGCGCACAGTGACAGTCAAGTGGCAACTGAACTCAGGTAGGAGACGGGGGTACGGGACAAGGAAGGGATGTACACGCGGTAATAAAGGAGTAAGAGATAGCATTTAGAGCGAGATAACGCTATACAAACAAATGCGAGGTGCGGGTGGTGATAGAGGATTTAGAGTGAGATAAGATAACGCTATACAAACTAAAGTGAATGGTACCGGATCGATTAAAACTTTACGGTGGCTTGAATATAGGCCGACTGCTAAACTCGCGTATCGCCTGCGCGGTGTGAAGGCAGCGGGGAGAGATGTTAGCGGGTGGCTACGCGGGGTGCGCGGAGCAGAGAGCGCGGCAGCGGCAGTCGGCTCCATGTCCTCCCGCTAACATCACTCCCCACTGCCTTCACACGGCGCAGGCGATACGCGAGTTAAACGGTAGGCCTATAGGTGCGTGTCTTATATGCCCCAATAGATTTGTAAGTATGTACCTACCTTAAAAGTAAGTTACCTTTATTTGTATTGATATAAACAATCAATTCAATTAGGTTTAAAACATGTTTGAAAACAGAGACTAATTTTCATAGTACCTACCTACTTATTGGTGTTGGTGGTGCCAACAGTGCAACTTTGACAGCTTACTTATAACTTGGAAACCTGACACTTTAGGAGATTTTATTAAAGAATATTTTACGTTTGTATTAATGTTAAAAATCGATTTAATTAGATTTAAAACATGTTAGAAAACAGAGACCTTTAGTCATAGTACTTAGTGATGGCACCACCAGTGTAACTTTGACAGCTCATAACTTGGAAACCTGACACTTTAGGAGAATTTGTCAAAGAATATTTTAAGTTTGTATTGAAATAAGCTATCGATTTTACTAGGTCTCAAGTGTGGCTGCGATTTTGAAAAAAAATCAAAATGGCGGACAGTAGGTATTCCAGGCTCCATACAAAAATCTTCAAAGCCCTTTGAATATTTTGAATATTCAATCCTGTTTGTTTACATGACCAACCTTGGTTTACCCATGGACTTAGTACCTACTTTCTCTTTTAAGGTTTACCTTTAAATTAGTTAGCGAAACTTTAGGGAGTGATTCTACCCGTAAAATTGCGTAAAACAACAACTTGAAATAGGTGATAAATACCCTTTCTGATAAAAATGGTAGGAATGTTTTTAAATTTATGGCAACACATTATGCGAACTGTCAAAATTGCGTGCTTTATTTGCTTATTTTTAGCGCTATTTTGACTTATGACCGAGTAAAAAGTACATATTTGTAGCGCGCTATCTTTGTTTATAAAATTAACTAAATCAGTTAACCTGTGTGGTAAACGCAAAAAGTCCTTACGAAAGTGGGTATTGTTCTCTGAAAATTGTGTTTTATTCTGTGATTTGCTGAGTTTATTGTTGAAATTGGATTAATTTAAGCACAGAAATAGCTAAACGGTAAGTTGATACTAAAGTTTTTCTTTATAAAGTGAGAATTCTTGGTATTGGATCGCTGAATCGATTTGAAAAATACAACCTAAGATGGCTGGTAGATGCTAGTGATAAGCCCCTTCTGACTAGGTGTACCTACCTATTGTTCTGTTTACTTCTTATCTTCGACCTCGATTTGTAATGCTTGTGACACTATATCGTTTTTTTAACGATTGTCGTTTTCATGATAGCCTTGGCACATATGGCTTTTTAAATACATTTAGAAATCTTTCTGAAAAATCCTTGAAGAACAAGTTTTGTCCCGAAGAAAGTAGTTTATACTGCCTTTCTTGCATCCTTACCAGCAATCTATCAATACCTCATGTTGCTCTTAAGACAGTGAGACTTATTTCATTTAATTTTAGATAATAATATAAAGAGGAAAGATTTGATGATTGTTTGTTTGCATTGAATATGCTCCAAACTACTGGACCGATTTGAAAAATTCTTTCACCAGTAGAAAGCTACATTATCCCCGATGGACATAGGCTATATAATTTTCCCGAATACCCACGGGAACGAAGTCCCGGCAAAAAGCTAGTTTTAATTATTTGGATTACTTATAACTGTTTGTCCCTTGAATACATTTAGTTTTTAATAATGTGTGTGTCAAACAGTAAAACTAATAAATTAAAGTCTATTTTTACACAGTAAAATGTTAACAAAAACTATTGTTACACAGTAGGTACTAGGCCCATATTATATTATTTTTTTAATGGGCAATGTGTTTGTTCTTTTATTTGCAACATAAAATAACAATAATGAATTAAAAACTTAGAATTAAACAATGGGTACGTATCATCTGTACTAAACATCTGTACTAAACTACGGCATTATAATTTGGGGAAACTCAGTTGATGCAGATCATGCCTTTAAAGTACAAAAGAAGTGTGTACGAGTACGTGCAATGGCGAAAGCATGGTTTAGAGATAGTTGCAGACCTCTTTTCAAAAAATTTAATGTTCTTCCTCTACCTAGTCTCTACATCAGGGAGGTTTGTAACTTTGTTAAGTCTCATCCTGAATTTTATAATACACGTGGAGAATTAGCTACTAGACATACTAGACAAAAATATATGGATTTATTAAGTCAACCTCCTAGCCAAACATATATAAATGATAAAAATATAGTCAACATGTCAGTAATTTTATATAATAAGCTTCCAGAAAATATTAAACAATTACAAGGTAAATTATTTAAGTCCCGTTTAACTGTGTTCCTCCTGGAGTACTGTTTCTATTCAATTAAAGAATTTTTAGAATATGACAGCATATTTACCAAATAAATATATTATTATAATTAAGTAGGTATTTTTGTATGTGATATAATAAAATTAATAAAATTTAAGATATAATTACCTAAATATGAATATTATATAACAAATAGGTACTTATACCAATTTCATGTGACATAATGTCAATATTTGTACACCTGCTTGCAGGTTGAATTTTATCTGTGTGACAGATGTATTCATACAAATAAATATTTTCTGTTTCTGTTTCAACAAAGCAATTGTTGGTCGACTTTCAAAAATCTTTTTGGTGATCCCATTTTTATAAGGTGATCACCATAATTTATAAGGTGATCCCATATAAATTATATCAAAATTTATTTATGCTTTTTTTAAAAAAAACAACTAAATACGTACACATTATATTGAGGGTCAGTTCAGACCGCGACCAACTATTATTTATTCTGTGACGCGACGCAACATTGCGAATAGAGCCACTCAAAATTGAATTCTATTTATTACATGAAAAGATAAACATTTCATTGTGAGAACGCCGCCGCGGCGGCGCGTCGCGATGCGCAGCGCTGCCTGGTGTAAGCGACGTATTCTAAATTCTCACATGTAGTAAATAAAATTCAATTTTGAGTGGCTCTATTCGCAACGTCGCGTCGCGTCGTGGTCTGACTGAACTGACCCTCAATATATCTGCTGATAGGCATTATCATAATTGAAGTGTTGTTGATTCTTAAGTTTTTAAAGTATTTACCATATTTTCAGTTCCACAATGGAAGAAAACGAGTTAAGAACACAACAGGAAACATTTGATCCTAAATCTTGTTTGAAAATTGAAATCAAAGTTGAAGATGCATCGTCGGACAGTGACGAATGTGAAAAAATGGATATAGTAATCAAAAACGTAGGACGTGAAATGGATAATATAGCAAGTCCTTCCTTCCAAGGTAGTTTATGTCAAAAATTCGACAAAGATGAAACCATACAGCAAAGTCAAGAGAATTTATTGAAAGTAGAAATAAAAGTTGAAGACGCTACAGAAATTTCAGAACAGAATGAACTACATGAAATTCAAGAAATGTACTCCGATTCTGTATTATCTGAAATGACAAAGGTAACTCAAAAAGTTTATGAAAACGGTAAAGTTAATAGGATCCACTGTACCAGATGTGATAAATCGTTCAAAAATCGTGCAAATATGAAACAGCATTTGAAATACGTTCATGCAACGGAAGACTCGACTGAAGATTGTCAGATTTGCTTTCGTACTTTTAAATCCAAGGCTCATCTTCGCACGCACATAAGCTCTGTACATGTTAAAGATGAAGAAGTAACTTGTGAACATTGTCAAAAGACTTTTATAAACAAAAAGAAGCTCAAAAACCATATTTTCTACACTCATCCGCAGCCTACGGAAACGGCTACTTGTGAAATTTGCAATAAAATCTATAAAAGTCCTTACAGTTTAAAAATCCACATGAAAAACGTCCATCCTTCTGAAAGCGACATGGCGAAATGCGATATTTGTGGGAAGTGTTATAAAACGGATACCTTGTTGCAACGTCACAAGATCTGGAGTCATCCTGAAGACGGAATGATGTACAAATGTCCAGTTTGCTCAAGAACATTACCGTCTATACAGTGTTATAGAAAACACATTAAAAACGTACATTCATATGAAGAATTCACTTGTGAAATCTGCAACAAAACGTGCAAGAGTAAAAAAATTTTGGATCGTCACGTCTTGAATTTACACAGTGAAAACAAACCAGAACCTAAAGTTTACAAACAAGGGGATCTACAGTGCCCTGAATGTAATCGCCGCTTTGCAAACAACACATCGTTAACGTGGCATTTTGAACGGTTTCACTCTGAAAACCGTAGAGAAAATAAATGTGCGATTTGTTCAAAAATCTTATCAGATTTCGCTAGTGTCAAACGGCATATAGAAATGTGTCATTCCTTGCAGATAGCCAAATGTCATATCTGTGAGAAAGTTTTCAAATCACAGTTTAATTTACAACGACACATAAAAGTCACTCATGCTCCACCGGAAGCGGAAAAAACTTGTGACATATGTCAGAAGACTTTTAAGTGTGCTATGCATTTGAGAATACATGTCCATTCCGTACATTCTAAAGCAGGTTCTTTCACTTGTGATATTTGCAACAAGGATTTTTCGTCTAAAAGATATATGACGAAACACCGAAGAACGCACACAGCAACAAAAGACTATCCGTGCATGATTTGTGGCAAATTCTACAAGTCAAACGGTGACGTAACTAAACACAAAAAAAGAGTTCATGGGATCAGGAAGAATGATTCTGTAGTTACTATTGATGATAATGAAGCTGAAAATTCTGATTTTAGTTGAATTAGAAACTTCCGGCAGCGAATTAATAAAGAAAATTAGTGTTCAAAGGTTCCGCTGGGCGGCGCTGTATGTTAATATGAGGGAATATTTTTTTTAAATCAAAACAACTAAGTAATATCTACCCCGATTATTTAAATGAATAAATAAAACGAAAATGAATCACGACACTGGCAAAAATAAAGAGAATCTTCAACTAGTCAAACTCGAGAAGTTCACTTCTAAAGCAAATTAAGCAATAGGTAAAAGACTTACCTAGGTCCTGATATTATTGATAAACGAAACGAAATTCTGATACACATTATTAATTATTGAATTACTTTTGTAAACTGTGTTTAGAATAGAATCTTGTAATATGGCAATCTGCGTGATCGCAATTCCGCCAACTTTTTATTTTCAGAGACTAAATTGACATATGCAAATGTCAAATTTACGAATAATTTTTACAATATTTGTAAATTTGACATTTGCATATGTCAATTTAGTCTCTGAGAATAAAAAAACACAGAATCCACCGCCATCTGTTGACACTTATGTGAACTTAAATCCTTAGCAGTCAGAAAATCCCTCTTTATGTCATCATATTACGCATAGTAATATATTAACTAAATAATTATATAAAATTTAACATCAGTCTTCTAGCCTATTGTGCTCATTAGGCCTTTTTCTACACAATACACATGTAGCAAAAAACTAAATGCGTGTGCTTTCACGTGACGGCCCTTTGTGACCGAGAGAGAAGATAAATTAAAGACTAATTGGATTAACGCAAGTCTCGCTTAATGTTTGCTCAGTTTGGGAATCGTTCCATTAATTGTTAAGTTTATTGTTACTAAGTATCTAACTAATAAATTATGTTAATTCTATCTATGTGCAATTAAAAGGGGCGGCGACGATAAAAATTGTGATGTAAATAAAATTAAAAAATTACGACTTACCGCCTTAATTACGTCACACGAATTTCATAATTTTTTGACCCCTCCCCACTCCTTGTCACAGCTGGTCACATTTGTAAGACTGCCCCCTCCCTAGCGTGACGTCACATATTTTGCATATTTTCCATTTTTTTGAATTTTCCAATGGAAGCAGTACTTAATAGTTGTTATTTTTTTTGGGACCTCAAAATTGATTGTCTCAACCAAAGTAAAAACGTTAAAAGAGTGCTTGGGACTGAGGACGTTAAGTTTGCCGTTAATAGTTAACGCGTTTTGATACTCATAACACATTTTGAAATGTGACGTCACGAAACTTATGACCCCTCCCACCCCCTTGTCACACAATGTCACACTTTGTCGACCCCCTCCCCACCCCTTAACGTGTGACGTAATTTATGGATGGTCCCTTATTCATAAACGTAATTTAAAGTGACAGTTAAAAAAGCCGGGCGGGAGCGTGTAAAACCACTTTTATAATTATACAGGGCTTAAGGTAAATCTCTTTCAACCTCTCGGGTTGTTAATCAGTCCATGGCTTAGATCATATATAGTGGTAGATACACGAACGCAGTTCGATAAACGGCGCCACCAAAACAGGGCATAAATCAAACGTATGCCTTGTTTTTTAGTCAGTCGCCAATCGAAATAATCTAAGAACCATTATGGAACTGAACTTCATCAGCATATAGCGCATTTAGTATGGGAGATCAAATTTTTTTTTCGTATTTTGACCTTTGTTCCTTGGGGAAGTTGTTCAGTGTCATGGATTGATTAACCACCCGAGAGGTTGAAAGAGAGATACCTAAAGCCCTGTATAATACTATCGGGGTAGGCAGAACATCAGAGGTTTTAAAAACCACTAGACGCCACGTTTGACAATACATTCAGTGGGTTTTTAGATGAAACATGTAAGTGGTGAGAGGTTATCAGCCTTTCGCCCACAGCTAAATTCTCGCATCCCACTTACTAACTTTTACAGTATGTCTGGGAAGAGTAGGCAGCTGGCACATTTACTCCCAGTCCAGCGTGGAAGCATGTAAAAATATTTCTTGTTTATTCAGAAAACCAATACCTAGCACAATACAAAATTAAACTTATCTAAACAAGCATTAGCTGGAACTTCATAGTTATCATAACTATCAAATAACTAAATTACGCTTATGAATATGAAAGGCGATATAAATAAATGTTTAACCCGCCTATGCCAAAATTATATCCCTTCGTCCATATTCGTAACCAGACTTTGGTAACCAGTTACGAAAGAAGGATTTTTTTCACCAAAGAAGAATTTATTTTCCACTTTGGTAATTTTTCGTAACCACAGTTACGAAACAAGATTTTTTTTCTTTCTTTGTAACTACTTTTTTGTGCACGAAGGGTTAAGTTGTGGTTTTATTAATACGAAAGGTATGGGGAAGGAAGAAAAAAATAAAAAGGAGTTATACGCCCTTGAGATTATTGATCCCTTTAGTTTTTAAGGTTATGTTTTTTTTTTCTTTCCCAGAAGATTTTTAGGTTTTAACGATCTGGTTATCTGTTATTTATAACTTTTGTAGTCATAAACTACAACTTGAAAAAAAACCCCTAACCTGTAATCTGAAATATCAATAAGGTTGGAAATCGTTTAGCGAATCTGGAACCAAGTACCAGGACAACATAAGTCTGTAAGACCCATTCATTGTTATCAAAGAAGCAGCCAATTTGTTCACTTGGTAGAGCCCCTAGAAACCTCTGAGCCCTATATTCTCCTGCTGCTTGTTTTTATTTGCTTTTGGTGGATCAGGAACCACTTGAAATCAATTAATTTAAAACGATTCGCTTTTGACGATTAAATTAATATTAATATTTATTTATAAAAAAACGTTTCACTCTTGACCATTCAACTTTTGCAAAACTTCTTTGGTAACTAGTTACGAAACAGTGAAAGAAAATTCTTCTTTCGTAGCTGGTTACCAAAGTCTGGTTACGAATATGGACGAAGGGAATTATATTTCTATAAAGTATTGTTTTTCTTGTAGATAGAAGTATTTAACAAGTTATAACGACTTTAATGATTTAATTGTATATGTTTTTTTTATGCAGGACTTTAGGTAGCTCTCAACCTCTCGGGTGGAAAAAAAATTAAGTTCCCATACAAACTTCATCAGCATTTAGCGCATTTTGTATGGGAGATCAAAATTCTTTTTCGTATTTTGACCTATGTTCCTTGGGAAAGTTGTTCAGTTTCATGGACTGATTAACCACCCGAGAGGTTGAAAGAGAGATACCTAAAGCTCTGTATTTCAAAGGTAGATGTTTCATGTGAATAAGAAGTAATGTAATTTGCAACTTTTTCAAATGTTTGACTATTTTAAACTTATGAATTGTAAGACTATTGTTTATCAAATTTACTGTGTTATTTGAAATTAATATAACTTTAGTAAATTTTAGGTAGGTTAACACTTGTATTAGGAAATTCATTATTAAAATTATGGGAGGTATAAATAAAACACGTTTCATGAATTTGAAAAAGTATTTTATTTTTCACATCTTGTTACATTTTTGTAAGCACGCACTTAAATTAGAAACAATAAATACTTATTTCGCGAAGGAAACCTTAAATTGGCGCTGCTTATCCTAGTTAGAATGAGACGCACAAGTCGTGCTATCTCGCTCACTTCAATAGTGTTGCCATTTGTGAACAATTATTTTTCTACTAAATTTTCGCGTCACAAAGGAACATAATAATGGCAGTGTTAAGAAATGGTTCCATATTACTCGCATAAAATTGAAATAACAATTTTTTTTATAAATTATTGTATATTAAATTAGGGCTTTTTTTAAGCGAGTAAATATGGCACCTTAAAAAATATTATCACGGTTTATCAATTCAATACTATCCTAATCACGTTTTCATTAAATCCAACGTTCCTTAATTAAGCAAGCAGGCCGATTCCACTAAAAAACTGTATCTGCACTTTTGCTTTTATTTGCGAAGTACATTTGCAGTGCCGTGTCGTGACACTTGACGTATTCTGATATTATTACCTGCACTGCTACGCCATACACTCCATCCATACACTCAACATCAAAAATCGCTTTATTACATAGAACAGTGAATAAAACGCTGTTTATTTCACTGAGTGAATAATATATTTTGAATTTGGAACATGCGCGAATATACGGATTTCAGTAAGAAAACAAAAGAAAATGTGCAAGGAGGTTGCATACTCTCGCTATAAAAACGTACTAAAACTTGGCTGTATGTAATAACTGGCTGTATGGAATATGGCTCGGTTAAAAATTTTAAACTCAGAATAAGGAATTCAGTCAATTTTCGGTCTTTGGCGGGAACTCGGCGTGAGCAGTTGCTTTGTCAATTGAATTTTCGTTTTCTGCGTGAAAAAGTTGTTTAATGTGTAATAGTGATAGTGTATTATGCAGTAAATTGACTAAAATTCGTGTAGTGATGAAAAATTCAAGTGATAACAGTGTTTCTGCTCCGTTTGGTACCGACAAAGATCCTCGCGGTTGTGCTTCTCGCCGCCAGTTTTCGTAAAACAGACGCTATCCGGTTTTACGCAGAACATGAGGAGCTTAGGGCTTAGGTTAAGTTAGAAAAAGAAGATATTTCACTGAAGCCATGGCTGAATGGACATAAATTAAACAAAAAAAAACAGCCAATTTTCTGTGCAATTTTCATGCAATTAAAAGTTTCTGTTAAAAGTTTTTGTCTCAAAATCATAAAATGAGTTCGACATCCAGTGATGAAAGTGAACCTCTCGTTCCAGAGTCATTTCGCGTTAAAGCAGCAGCTATTGTTGATAATTTACTGTCACAGAGTAATTATTTTCTTTTTCTCGTAGTCAATGGTAAAAAGGAGTACCTAACACGTGAAAAAAAAAATCATCTCGGCTCTTGTATCCCTCGAAAAGAATTCACCTTTTTTTCACTTGTTGTGTAATCTACTATTATTTTATAGTACATTTAGCATGCCACTTAAAACAAGTCAAGATTACATGAAATACATACAAACATACATTAAATAATTTAAACACATACACATTCGTTCTTTTGACCCTACTGACTCTAAGTCTATTCACAAAGGTGCAGTCTTCCTCAGAAAGGAATAGGCAAGAAACTCTGAAGAATCGGCAAGAAACACAATCCCTCTTGGGGTAAGCAGAGATATGTGGTTCTAGAACCATTCGACGCCATATTTGATTTATACTCTGAGGGTCATAAGATGGCACATGAGTACGGTAGTGACAGGTTGGCATTATCAGCCTTTAATAGGGAATATGCATGTTTTTTTTACGCATTGATTAACAAAATATGAAAATACCGTAGTTGAGATGACAAAAAGTGAAATTAAAATCGGCCACGAAATACGGCCGATATACGCATTTAAAACTATTAATTACGCACCGATTAGACAGAGAGATCCGACATGGACTGTGACGTCACATGTCACTACGTCCATACAAACTCCCTGTTAAATTTCGTTTTGCTAGAAAGAGATAGAAATAAATCTTCGATGGCTTATATCTTTTTTAATTTCATAGTTATTCGAAAAATAGTTTTACTAAACTGTTTATTACATGAATGAGGATTAATTTTTTTAAATAAAAAGAAATCATGCATATTCCCTATTATAATTGTTTATCGTTCAGGCAAAGGAATATTCCAAAAAAGGCGTTAAAATGCAATCAGGAGACGTATTTTTGAAACAAGAGAATTCCAATTCGCATACGAATTGGCAAGATACGTATGCGAATCCGCTAAATTACTATTTTTGAAAATTCATTCCGTGAATTCTGCAGCGAGTGGGTCCGACCACTCGTTTTGTATTTTCTACTAGTAGAAAGCGTGCAAAGTGACATTGACAGTTACACAACACACGTTTTTTTTGTTAAATTCATCTCTTTCCGGGGAGGCAAAGGAATTTATGAAGACATACTGCCGAGTCTTCAATGTATTTTCCCTGCATAAGCTCCTGCCGTCCTCCAAAAACCTATTGTGTATTGTGAAAAAACATTGAGTAGGTAGACTTTTTTTTAAAACGTTCCTTTCTTCAAAAAAGGCGTTACCGATTCGTATAATTGATTACCGGTTTTTTATTTTTCTGCGTGAAACGAAACATTTTTAAGTTTTCTAACTTTATGGCAACACCAAATTCGAGTGATTCCAAAATTCTTAAAAACAAGATAAGTAGAATTTCATTTCGTAGACGAATTACTCTCGCGTACGAATTCAAGATTCATTCCTACAGTTTCAAAAATACGTCTTTGAAAAATTGATAAAAAAATATTGAAAAAATCTGTTTGTTAATCTTTAGACCGATTATTAGATAAACATATTAACAATATATTTAAAAAAAATGACAACTATTGTTAAGTTATACAGTACCGAACTAGCATTTGCTTAAATTGCCACAAGTCGCGCATCAGAGTAGGTGCAGTTATTTAGTAGAATCGCTCCACTAATGGTCGTGTTACTCTCTCCTATACAGAGTGTAATAGATTGATGGAAGTCCATCTCTTTCTATGTCTAAGGCGGGGATATGAAGTAGACGTCACAATTGGCGACGGGGGCTCTGCCCCAGTTGTCGAACACCACGGTTGTTTCTTCTTTGGGGAACATGTCCAGCTTTGGACCTTCTGGAAGTTCTGGTTTTATCTGTGGACAGAAATTATTATATATGAATAAGTAAACATTTTTTATTATTTTTTATTATAAGATGGGTTAACTCTTGACCTCAATAAAGGTCAAAGATGAGGTCGACGATGGAGCGAGTTAACCCAGAAAATGCCTATAAAGGCACTGGTACTCCCACGCACCGAGCAAGCTATTTGACGTCGGACTTCGGTAGGAGGGTGGTCGCGAACCAGACGGCCCTTTACAGAGCCTACCACACCGCATGAGACCATAGGGCGACACCTCAAATTAAAAAAAAATGAAGTGTCGTTGCCTGGGATGGATTACTAGGAGGCAGGTCTCATTTGTGTTTCCTTAGTCGCCTCTTACGACACCCACGGAAGGAGATGGGACGGTGTTATTCTCAACCGATCACCACACGGATTAAGTTAGCTGGAAGATAATTCATTTTGAATTAAGCTCGCCATTGTTTAAGCTCTGATTAGATCACCTGGTATCTAATCCTGTGGTCGTAGGTTCAATTCCCATTCGTGCCGAACATTGTTCTTTCCCTAAAAATTATTACTGAATATCCCTCACGCGGGCACAGAATAAATAATAGTACTAACGTACAGAAGTCTCACTCCCTAACAAAAGTCAACTTTAGACATAAAAAATTGCCTACTATTGCAAGCGGCACAGGCTTGCAAGAGAAATTGAAACTTAATACTAAAATTATGTAATAAAATACACCCCGGCTCATTTAGCGGAACAACTTATGTTTTTCACAAAAATGAAGTCGACTTTAGAGTTTACAAATGGAGCTTTTTATTTGATGCTGTTATTAAAATTTTACGCTTAGTTAAAAAAAGCTTAGGCCAAAATGTTTGTCTGTTAAAATCAAATATGAAACAAGCAAACGCGCGTGCGGTGACAGCCCGACTGAGTGGTATGTCTTAGCGATCCCCCAGACGGTAGGCTAATATTGTGACCTTGAGTGCATCTGGAGCGGGAGTATCCATTCTACGTAAGTTATTATTTATTCTTATGCACAAACCACATTATTGTAGTACGTTTGGATGTACACATAAGTGAGAGGTAAGTAATATTTAGAAAAATTAGAGTAAAATAATGATTTCAAAATAAAGAAAAACGTATATTTTAGCGAAATCATTTTTAGGCGTAAGCAATAATTTAACAGTAAGCGACCCTAGCAATACGGCTGGACGACAGCGGGGCGTCGCGAGGCGAAGGGGGAAGTAGGTATATAAATGGCGGCTTTTGGGACTCGGTCAAAGGAGTTTCCATTCTACGCAGTTATTATTTATTCTTATGCGCATGGCCAAAAGAGAACATTGCAAAAACCTTATCACACAACTTCGTATAAAAAGTTAGAGTTTTTTTTCTTCTATTGGCTACATAGGAGATTTTATTTTTAATTATGAGATGGGTTAACTCTTGACCCCAATCTTGACCAAGGTCACAGATGAGGTCGGCGATGGAGCGAGTTTACACCGCAAATGCCAATTAAGGCACTGGTACTCCCACGCACCGACGACGGAACACAGCAAGCTGTTTGGCGTCGGACTTCGGTAGGAGGGTGGTCGCGAACCACACGGCCCTTTACAGAGCCTACTACAACGCAGGTCTCATTTTTGTTTCCTTATTCGCCTCTTACGACATGTTTTTGTGAAAAAAAAGACGACCATTTTAAAAATTTATTCGCATTCGCATAAAGAACAGTGCAGTTACTCGTAT
Source organism: Aproaerema taeniolella (assembly GCA_949987775.1). NCBI lineage: Eukaryota > Metazoa > Arthropoda > Insecta > Lepidoptera > Gelechiidae > Aproaerema > Aproaerema taeniolella. The sequence goes on along the minus strand of OX465244.1, from coordinate 22,657,232 downwards.
ATACGTAAAACTGATATTTTTAGAACTATTGTATGAAAAACAGAAGTTGTTCCGCTAAATGTTTCGGTGTGTGTACTAGATCCTTACCTATGAAATTGACGTTTTCTATACAATATTTTTTGAAAACAAATTTTTTCATATTAACGTTTTTGGATTTTTCTCATTAATGCAAAATCCAAACTTAACAAAATTTTGTGGGAAGATTTGGAAAACATTAACTTTTAATCATACTTAGTTTATTGAAAAATTTAATTATAACAAAGGATTGAAACGGGCAATACAGTAAACAAGCTATGTTTGAACTTAGTTTTCAGTAAATAAATCTGAAGTAAACATTTATTATTTTCACTGAAATTCTCCGTTATATGACCAAGTTTTTAAATAAAAAAAACACTTTTGTTACTAAGCTTACAAAGCTCCAGAACATATCGCAAATTTCATAGATAAAGACCTAATATACACATCAACGCGGTCTAGGGATATTGCACGATTTTTCATACAGGCCTGTTTGAGAAGCTATAAAGGCATACTCGAGATACATGGAGAGCTATAATTAATAGAAGAGCAAGTGCTAAACCTGAATTTTCAACTCCAGTCAATTAATTTTGTTTAAATTGAAATTTGTTCAAACGTGACGGAAACGAAAACAAAAATGCACTTTTTTCAACTTTTTGTATGAAAATGGTGAGTACAATTTTTTTTCATTTTCGTCACGTTTTCACAAATTTCAAGAAAAATTAAATTCATTGATCAGATCTGAAAATTCAAGTTTAGCACTTGCTAGTCTAAAAATTATAGCGCTCCATGTATCTCGAGTACGCTTTTATAGCTTCTCAGACAGGCCTCTTTTGTATGAAAAATCATGCAATATCCCTAGACCGCGTTGATGTGTGTAGTTAAAAACGCTACTTGCTACTTAACACGAAAACTTAACCCTTTTAGCGCCAAGAGTTTTCGTCAAAAACGCCCACCACACGCCACGACATCAAAAAATTGATTTTTTTTATGTCGTGGCGTATGGCGAACGCTTGGTGAACGATATTAAAGTAAAAAATAATTATTTTTTTATGTCTGATATATCAGACGTTGGCGCTGAAAAGGTTAATCTAGACAAAGGCACGGACATCAAGTCTGTGGATGCTAATAATAACACAACTAAAAAGAAAAGAAAAGATCTTCTTACCTTAGCAGTCCTCCTGATCTTGAGATGCACGAGCTTAACATGCGTCCTCATAGCGGCGCGCTGCGTGAACTTGCGTCCACACTCGGTGCACTCGAAGGGCTTCTCGCCCGTGTGCGTGCGGACGTGGTTCACCAGCACGCTCTTACCCTGGGGGGGAGGCAGAGAGGAATTGTTACTGATGTGCTGGGTGAAGTAAAATCTCTAGGCACAGCTGAAAATCAGTTTGTTGTCTGTCATAGACAGCAAGTATGCTGAGTTCTGTGTCCTATTTGCTTCTACATCACATATTTCGCTAACCTTTTTTTCAATTGTATAAGAACATTGTACAATGTTACAAATTGTTAAGAAGCAATAAAGTTTATCTATCTATCTAGATGAGAGGGATTTTTTGGGATGAATAAATATTGGTGATTATCGCGAAATAAAGAAAAAAAATATAAAAACGTTACGTTTATTTAACGTAAAGATTTCTTAAATAAAACAGGATGATATTTTTATCATCCTTACTCCTTACTAATATAATAAACGCGAAAGTTTGTATGTATGTATGGATAGATGAATGTTTGTTACTCTTTCACACCAGTGGCGTGCATTCCGTACAAGCAGAAAAGCAGTGCCTACCCTAGGATATTCAAGGAAAATAAAACAAACATTAAATATATAATGTACACTAACGATCACAGTATCAAAATTTGTAAAACGAATAAACGTTTTACTAAATCATGTTATCTACATTATATTTTTACCGAATTTAAACTTTTTCAAAACAGCGCCATCTATTAGAACTAGTAAGAAGAGAGGTTCGTGCCGCTCGCCGCCGTCGCTAGATGGCGAAGCTTATAAGCACTCGTTTGAAATGCCTTTTTTGTTGAAAAATGCTGGCTTCTGATTGGCTGTTTCGTCTCCCCCGCGAAAAATTAACGAACTGATTGTATGGCGAAAAAAGCTCTGCCTATAAAGCGATGCTACCAAATTGAGAAGTGTCGATATTCGGTAAGTTTGGAAGGGCTGTTATAGATTTTTAATTTTGCGGCATTTTTTTCTTATTGGATTGTTTTTCTTTTGCAACTACGAACGAATACTTTTGCAAATTATTGTTTTATGAGTTTACAGTTATTGTTAGACATTTTTTAGAACAAAATGAGTACAATAAGTTGTGAAAAGTGTGGTGATGATGTTTGTTTGCCGTAACTGCGTAATTTTTTAAGTTTACCTTTTCAAGAAATAGTAAACATTATCGCAAAAGGCCGATGCGTGCCCAGATTGGATTTGACGCAAAAAAAGGTACCGCTAAGACATTTTAATACTAAAATACCTATACGACATTCATAATTGGCTCACGGGCTGTGTGGATACTAAACGCTTATTTTGTGTTCCGTGCATTTTCTTTTCAAACTGTTATATAAAAGTTTGGAACAGCACAGGTTATTTCGATTTGAATAACCTTATGTTGTTTTAACTAACATTCTAAAATCTTAATAATTTTCATCACTAAAAGTTCACTGCCTACCCTGCCTAAAATGTCTATGCACGCCACTGTTTCACACTCAAACGGCTGGACCAATTTTAATAAAATTTGGTGTGGAGATAGCTGACACTCTGCATTAACACATAGGCTACATAATTTTCCCAAATTCCCACGGGAACGAAGTCCCGGGCAGAAAGCTAGTTGAAGATATTTACAAAAATAAAAAAATATCTACGCCAGTTTCATTAAAAAACATTACTTTTTTTAGGCTCGGAATAACGTGGTTTAGCCATTTAATTGGAAAAAGACTTAATTTGGGTATTATTTTTTAATTCTTGTTTTCTATTTAGTTATTAGATTAAACATTGTGCATAAGTAAATAAGTATTCCGTAAGTATATAACCACGTAATTCCGAGTGGGGCCCGCGACACATACCCTGGGTGACACAATAGTTGCATACAGAGATATAGAGAAACTGCTTTTAGTTATAAACTAATCTTAGTTATAACTAAAAAGATTTTAAACTAATAATTTTAATTCTAAGTTGATATTGTTTATTTTTTTATAGAATATAAAAATGAATTGCTGTTCGTTAGTCTCGCTAAAACTCGAGAACGGCTGATCCGATTAGGCTAATTTTAGTCTTGAAATAGTCGTGGAAGTCCAGGGAAGGTTTAAAAGGTGAGAAAATATGAAAAAAGGCGTTACGAAGTTGGCCGGGTCAGCTAGTTATTAATTAAAGCACAAATTTTTATATTACTACTAACCCATGATAACTAAGATATATGTAAACATTTTACTTAGTTTAGGTATCATAACATAATACTGGTTGAAAAAGAACCTCCTAGCTTTATTCAAAATCCTGAACCAGTATCACTTACAGAACACAATTTTTTTTTCTTTGGGAATTGTTTTTTTAAACGTAGACACCACTCGGGCGCACCCCCCTCACGCTACCCGCACCCCTCGCGTGCCTGCTGTAGGAGTAATGTCTACGTTTAGGCAAAAAATGAACTTTTCCCATTGAAATAACATAAAAAAAAATTTTTTCCTAAATGTGTTCTTTGAGTGATACTGGTTCAGGATTTTGAATATAGCTAGGAGGTTCTTTTTCACCCAGTATTAGTAAGGATGATAGAAATGTCTTCCTGTTTTATTTAAGAAATCTTTACTTACGTTAAATAAACTTAACGTATTTTTTTTTCTTTATTTTGTGAGAATCGATTAAGATGACTTTTTTGTATGGGGCCGACGTTTTTTTTTGTTTCCTGGAAAAGTTTCTTTGAGAAAGTTACTCACAACCATTGACTGAGCATGTACTTTCAGTATTCGGAAGCGGTTCCCTTACACCCTGTAGAGCAGGGGTGGCCAACCGGTCGATCGCGACTGTTAGTCCAGTCGATCGTGGCAAGGCAAAAATATAAAAAAATAAGTATTTTCTCTTAATATAATAAAAAAAAAATACTACATGATTGTGTACTGAACTATGCTTTTTCATTTAAGATTTCAAGAAGTATGTTGTTGGTAGATCGCACAGGGTTTCGTTAGTAAACGGGAGATCTTGGGTATAATCAAGTTGGCCATCCCTGCTATACAGGGTGTAAAGAACAGCTTAGCAAATACTTAAATGGTGCAATCTACTCATAACTATCATCAGCTACAAGTAGTTATTTTTTCTCGGAAATGTCTAGTTAAGGAGTTTTCGTTATTTACCTACTTTGGCACTGCACAATGTATCGCGTAAGCGCTGCTATTCGAATGCGATGTACATTGCTGGTTTTCGTGTTTTACTCTGTTATTGTTATTTTTTAATGCAATAGGATTGTATTCGAATAAATAATGTAATTTTAAAGCAGAAAATATTTAAAAAATTGAAAAAAAATCGAAAATTTTCCCACTGAAAAGTCATTTAGAATGGTCTGAATTCAGGGCTTCAGTTTTCCTGTATACACACCCGGAACGCCTTCCCGCAGGTGTGGCACACGTGCCGCGGCGGCGGGCGCTGCCCCCGGTGCACGGCGGCCTCGTGCTTGTGCAGCGAGGCGCGCGTGGCCAGCGCCGCGCCGCACACACCGCACGCGTGCGCGCGCCGGCCCTCGTGCTGCACCGACACGTGGTGCGCCAGCCGCCCGCCCGACTCGAAGCGCTTGTCGCAGCGGGGGCACGGGAATCTGGGGGGGGGGTCACTCACAAAGTCACCTCAGACATACGTACGCTTACGCCCGTAATCTCCCTAACGAGGTACACGAAGCATCAGTGGTTCTAGAATCTTTATTTCAGCACACACATAAATAAAACACAGATAGAAACGAACAAAAACAAAAAAGTTTACAGAAGGGCGGCGTTATTGCTAAAAAGCGATCTCTTCCGGCCAACCTTGGGGTGAAGAAGGAATATTAAGTAGGTAAAACGGAAGCGAGTGGTGCAAATATTAATGATTAAAAATAAAAAGCTTAGTAAATACCTAAACATAAAAATCAAATATAAGAATATAAAATAAATATAAGTAAATAACTATAACAATAAATATATTATATACAGGATTATTTTTTAATCAGTACACAAATTTTTTGTAAGTACGTAAACTTTATGAAAATTTAACAGACCCGTATTTTTTTGTTTTATATCGTTTCATATAAACATTTCAAACTAGATCGTCTGAAGCATGAAAATAAATCATTTTTTTTGTATGGAAAAAAAAATAACATCGTCCAATTGACTTTAAACTTGGTAATAGTACTCTTCAACACATTTGTGACACCCATGTTTCTGCGTTTTACAAAATTCATCATCTAAGACCTTAAAAAGGGGTATCAAAATCTGAAAATTTTGGAAAAAAAAAATTTTTTTTCTTTCTTATTTACGTTCTATCGACGTTACTGGCACCGTAAAAAAAATTATGTACTAATTAAAAAGTAACCCTGTATATACACATACATACATAAATAGCGTTGTATAATGGTGAGAGGTGGTCAGCCTTTCGCCCATTATACAGCAAAACCCTCGCATCCCACTTACAGACTTTTACTGTATACCTGGGAAGAGTAGTGACACCGATTCAGGTATCCGGGGCAGATCAGGGTCTTCAAGGTCTTCAAATAAAATACTGAATTAGTTTAAAAATCTTGTTCGTAGAAATGAAGAAGCATCATCGCATTCATTACAACCTTGTCACATTTCTCAACTCACTTATAAGAACTAGTTTTCATTTCAGAACACATACTAACTAATAAGAAAGGATATGAAAAAACAGCGCGATCCTTCCTCTGTTTTTTCTCTTACGCCCGACGCCATTACTGCCCCCCTCCGCGCCCTTCCCTTACCCCTCAGTTACCTTGAAAAAGCTGCTAAAATCTTTATAGATCGATACAAGTGGCGCCATCTAGTTGTTGCTTAATGCAACTTTGACGTTTTGTTAACCTTTTTTTTAGGGGTTTTGCCTAGTGGCAGTGGGACTGCGAAACTAAATGCCAATATTTGACAACAATATTCAATAGAACTGGCTGGTTGGCGACAAGTAGGTAGCTGGAACATTCTAAGTTTTTCTTTCACTTCCAATCCAGCATAAAATATTTTTTTATTTAATCATAATCATAAAATTTATTGCTTTCCATGATATTTTAGGTCTAGATACAAGGTACAAACATGAACTTAGTTTGGGCGCAGCGACGTAGGAGAAAGGAGGATATTTTACATTTAGTTTTAATATAAACATCCCAACAAATAACTATTTAACAGTTAATAGTGCATCCACAGACTTCGAAATTTTTTGTTTATGTCGGAGCAATCAATACGTACATATTGATTTACATCTGTATCAAATTATAGCATTGTGGTATGGACGACCGCAACTCAGGTTACCACACGAGTGCAGTCTGTTCTGTTGTGATAAGAGCGGTTTTGCAATGAAAATGGAGTAACCTGATGTGCTGGCCTCTGTACCAAGGATAAACCGTAGATGAACAGACAGACGCATATGGCGAAACTATAAGGCCCGTGTTCACCAAAAATATTACCACCGGTTAAACCGCGGTTAGAAGCTAATCAGACAAAAATGTATGAAAATGACATTGTCAAATCTCTGGTTAGCTGCTAATCGTTGGTAATATTTTTGGTGAAAAAATTTTTCGTCAAAAACGCCCACCACACGCCACATCAAAAAAAAAAATGTGGCGTATGGCGAACGCTTGGTTAACGATAATAAAGTTTTAAAAAAAAATTGTCTGATATATCAGACTTTGGTGGCGAGGGCACGAAACTTAACGACTTGAACGTCCGGCGCGCGCGGCCGCTGTAGCCTTGTACGTCCGCGCGCCCGATTTATGGATAGACGATACGAGCGCCTGCTACCTTTCTTACAAAAAGTACGATAACTAATAAACTATTAAAGCTATATTAAAATAAAAAATACGTAGGAATAGATTATAATATGCAGAATTTGAATTTATGAAAACTTAATTACAATTAACAATTCAAAGCACCTAAAGAAATTAGAACTTGATAATAATTAGTTGAATTACAATAAACTTTCTTTTTCTACTAAGTTTTACTAACGTATATTGCAGTTTATGTAAATTTTACATATGTCTGCTTATGCTACATTAAATAAGCTTTTTTTTGATACCAATATCTCAGTACTTTAAAAGCTAAGTGCAGAGCAATAAATCAAAACACAACAACCCACTTGAAAAGAAATATTCTTGCACTTCGGCAAAGAAACCACGGCAAGATGGCCGCCAGTCTAAGGCCGTACACACATGATTCACACGATGATTTATCGGAATGAATCATGTGATTTATTTTATGATAGGGAACTTTTTTTCTATAATTTTAATATAGTTTATTTTTAATAAAAAGCAAATTTTTTATTGTATAATTTTTTTATTTTATAATTATGTACATATATATGTATGGGTCAAAATCAGAGAGGTGAGCATTTTCGGTTTTCAAATATTTGAAAAATTAAGATTCCTTTTAAAGAAAACTAACAAGAGGAGTCTGTTGTGTCATTTATTATGAATCTTTTCTGTGAAGAGGCACGCACAAAAATATATATTTTCGAAATTCTACCTGTTAATAAGAATTTTGCCAGAGTCGTGAGTCATTTCGGGAACATTTTAAAACAAATTTTAAATAATAATATAACTAACGTATTAAATAAACACCTTTAATAAATTGTAATAAACCTGTCCCTTATTCGAAAAATGCTGATATTTTGTATATTTTTATAATCAAAATGTTTATTTTTCAAATTATTCCCATATATTTTCAATTAGTGTAGATTCTGCTCCGAATTTTCAATTTATTTTATATTTTCTTGCACTACGTGGTTTATTAATAATATAAATACAAAAGTTCAAAAGTCATTTTATGTCGTATTATGCAAGATTCAACTATAACGTTACTTATTTGTGATTTATTTGCCGTTTTTGTGATGTTCCCGAAAATGATGGGGGTGTTACCAAAATGAAGCAACCGCTTTTGTTTGCCTCCTTTGAGGCAATCTTTCTTACCAGGACACATTCTGCTGACATCATCCCGCTCATAAAACTTACGAATGTCTTCACGAATCTGATTAGTGATTAAAAACATTGGACGCCTCCGATTAGATATTAAAATGTTGACATTATTTTTATTTTTGCTTAGAAACTGTTTGGCAATATTATTTAAACGGTGTTTTTTAATACGGTTGCCACTGACGCATTTTTGAAAAGCCTCTCGCTGTTTAGAATTTTTGGGTAATTTGTCAGCAGTGTCTTTTAGTTGGGCTGTCGAAACCTCGCCAAATAATAGACGTTTACGTACTTCCGGAGTAACAGAACATCCTTCTGTCAATTCATCAACTTTTTGAGTAGGCGTATCAGCACTCTTTTTGGATGCTCTTTCTTCACGTCTTCTGCTTCTCTCTACTTTTTTTCGCAACTTGTCTATAGTTCTTTGCATTTTTTGTATTTGTTGTTTCTGTTTTTTAACGGTTCTGTAAGCCTGCGCTTTATCTTTTTTAACCTGTTTTCTCCCCGCTTTCTTTCTCAAAACGCCAATATCGTTTTCCATCTCATTTTCAGAATCTGGCGAGCTGTTAGCTAAAATATTTGACATCATCTTTTTTTTCTGTCTATACTTTTGAGAATTTTTTCTCCATAACTTTCTCTGTCTCTTTCAGTCATATCACTAATAGTCTTAACTTTCTTTTCAGCTTTCTTTCTTTGGTGATATTCCCTATCTTTCAGTCTCTTCATCTCTTTTTGCTCAGGTGTCATGTTGTCTTAAAACTTGCGCTTCCTTGCATTAGCCTTTTCACGAAGTCTTTTATAAGCTATACTGTCCTGTTTTAATCGTTTTTTCGACTTACTTTTATTTTTATTTCTATCGTTTTTCATGTTGCTCGTACTATACGGATACCTAAAACCAAAATTTAGCATGGTTATGCTTTTTAAACGAATTAGAGTATCGGTTTGTTCACAAATTGTCATTTCGGGAACGGCCGTCATGGACGAGAACGTTCCCGAAATGACCGTTCCCGAAATGATTATTTGATAAATATTTTCATGTCACGCTTGACGCCGCCATGTTAGACATTGGTTTTTAGAGGTTATGAACAAGTGAGCTGAAATGTTTATCAGATTTTGCAAAAAGTATGTAAATTTTCGAAAAACTAATTACCAAACAGCGTTCCCGTAGTGACAGGGAATTAAAGTACGCTACACAAATAACAAATTAAGTGGTACTTACCAACAAAATCAATTATTTTTTTCCGTAAACACGACAAACGCCATTTACTTTGTCAAGCGAACTTCACACTGCTACTCCCTAACGCCACCGAGGGTATTTTGTTTTTACTACATCTACCAATATCGACCGCGTTCACGGAATGATTTGATAATCGTCAGACAGCATTTGAACAGCCAAAACAGGAATAAATTAAAATGATATGCAATTATTTTATGCATATATTCTTAATTTAATGATTTTCAAAGCTAATATTAAAATATGTCATTTTTAGTTCCTAATTGTATACATTTTTGACTTGTCTGAACTACGAAACATGGTAAAAGGATGCGTTCCCGGAATGACTATTTAGGCTATTTTTTGCTTAAAATCAAGTAAAATATTATTACAAAGAATAAAATATGCTAAGTGCCTTGTAATTATGCACGGTACATATATATTGAAATACATATTGTTGTACTAGCATAATATTTTATAAATAAAAACTTTGTCAGAAGCATAATGCTCACCTCTCTGATTTTGACCCGTATACAAGTTGAAAACTTATTAAACAATAGGTTAGTTTGTTTGTGTGTATGTATGGAGGAGGTAATTTTTAGGGATTTGTATATTTGACAAGACCTAATGTGTACTTGTGTAATGTGTTCTTGTGTTTGTGTATAATATGTGTGTGTATGTGTATGTGTGTAATAAAGTAAGTTTGTGAAGGCGATCTAGCAGTAACAACCTAAATTGCTTTTGTATGTCTGTTTGTCCATCTGTTGATTCCACTCTACAGATCGCGTTTTTCAACCGATTCTCGTGAAATTTTGTGAGCAAAATTAATCGATTTTTTTTGTTTTATTTATTATTCTTGGGTCAAATTTAGTAACTCAAATTTCACCCTCTTCCTGTCAACCGATTAATCTGAAATTTTGTATACACTTTGGATTTTGGTGACAATACAATTATGTTTATTCATTATCATTATAAATTCAAGATGGCCGCCGCTACAAAATGACGGATAATTTATGTTTTATTAATCCCATCAATATGGATATCAAATGAAAGGGCTCAACAAGCAGAATACAACATACTATAAAAAATTGAAATCCAAGATGGCGGCCGCTACAAAATGGCGGATAACGTAGGTTTTATCAATCCCATCAATATGGGTATCAAATGAAATGGCTCAACAAGCAGAATACAATATACTATAAAAAATTGAAATACAAGATGGCCGCCGCTACCAAATGTATGTTTTTAATAAAAACTAAAAACTAGAAAATAAAAATAGGTAAAAAAACTTTTTAAGTTAAACGGTTTTATGTTAAACATACATTGCAATGTTTAAGATAAATGTACTAAAAACCAAAAAAATAATAAAATAGATACAGTCGTAGGAATTATAAACATATGCATAGACTAGACTAAAATTAAACCGTGGGGCACATTAAGTCGATAATTTGTAGACAATTGACGTGCCCCACGGTTTTATTTTAGTCTAGTCTATGCATATGTTTATAATTCCCACGACTGTATCTATTTTATTATTTTTTTGGTTTTTAGTACATTTATCTTAAACATTGCAATGTATGTTTAACATAAAACCGTTTAACTTAAAAAGTTTTTTTTTTTAAAGCTTGTGATAAGCTTTAAGGCATATTTCAATGCAGAGATTGACGTTGCACTCTTCGCACTTCCAAATGGTCCTTGACTTGCACATGCAGCAAACGGTGTATTTCGACCCAGTCCGAATTGGGAAGTGGTTCGAGTCAATCCTCGGTCTCGCTTGTTGTGGCGCGCGTGTCGTCCTTGTCACCTCTCCAGTCACTTTTGTCCTTGAGTGAATAAGTCGGGGTTCTGTCTTCAAGTCAATGTTTTTATGTCGTCTAAGTAAATCTTCCGCCAGTGTGGTACGGAACTGACGATGTGATATTTTCCGGTGAAAACTGGAAAATATCACAAAGCAGTTAAAAACAGCCGAATTAAATAACCGACGGAAGAGTTTCTTGTACCAAACTCTGTTCCTCACACGTTCTAATGGCTGAGAGGACAAGAATTGGTCTTTCCTGTCTACGCCTCCCATGTGTTTGTTATAGTCGAGTACTATGCTTGGTTTGTAAGTCCGTTTGTTGTATTTGTCACTTGTCCCGATTTGAAGGTTATGATATGTTGAGATCATACTAACAATGTTAGCATCTCGCCATATCAGAACTGACAAGTCGGAACAGTATGTGGCCACAACTTCACCTCGTCGTAATTATGATTTCGTCAGAGTCTTCACTGAGTCAGGAACGAATTCCCTGTTAGTCCGTAAAGTCCCGTAACAGTCAGTCTTCTGTCTCTTCAGCCAACGCAATAATAATGGACTATTGTAAAAATTGTCCATAATTAAAGTATGACCACGGTGAAGCAGTGGCTCGATCAGGTCAATAACTATTTTAGCAGTAGCATTTGTGGGAACGGTACTGTCAGTCACCAGTCTGTTAGGGTCGTCATTGTCAGGTCTGTCAGTGCTGTCATTGTAAGTGCTATCATCATCATTTGCCTCGCCTCCAACTAGTCTGTCATTCGTCTCGTCGGTAGTCGTTGTTGTCGTTGGTTTGTCTTTCCCGCCGTATACATAAAACTTCCAGAGATAGCCACTGGAGGACTCGCACAGCTCATATGTTTTCACTCCGACTTTTGCGGCTTTCGTCTTGATCTTCTGTGCAAAGCTCAATCTTCCATGCCACTTCAAGAGTGATTCGTCAATGGCTATCTCTTGAGCAGGCATGTACAGACGGGAAAATTTGTCATTGAAGTAGTCAACGACGGGTCTTATTTTGTCCATTTTAGTCTTAGTCTGCGGCATCTCATTGTCGATGAAATGAAGCAGCGTTTTTAGCAAAAAGTACCGGTTATAAGACATAATCCTGGGAAAGTGCTTTAAGGTACCGAACCCGTTAAAACGGAAATATGCCTCTTCTTCCGCAAGAGGATATAAGCCTTGCAGAATCATTATTGCTAAAAAACTGATCATTTCGTCCCGGTCAGTAGGAGTCCATCGGTTAAATCGCGATTCAGAAGATAGCTTATTCTGCTCGCGCAGCAAAGCTATCTTCTGAAGTGCGTACTTGTTAGTCTCAGTACAAAGTAAGTCAACAAAGTCGACGTCGATCATCTTGTCAAAGATGTCGACGATTCTAGTCTGGTCATTCAGTTCAAAAGTTGGTCCAGTTGTCTCAGTAAACGACTCACGTACCCCACGAAAAGTTTGTCGGTCATTTGTCCAGTTAAAAATGAACGTGTCACCATCGTCAGGTACTATGTTGCGTAGTGTCTGGTCGTTAGCAGCGTCCTCGGCCTGTAAAATTTCGGCTTCGAAAAATGACAGGTCCGAGTCGCATGCAGGTTCAGTCCTGGCACCACGCTCCGTCATCATAGGAAGGAGGCAAGTATCAACGTCGTCAACGTCGAGTTCGTCATCGTCACTGTCAGTCAAGTTGGCGAGGTGCATAAAGTGCGACATGACTGACTCAAAATTCTGATCGGCAACACCTGGAACAAACAGAAAATTAATAGAAAATTCACAATCATAATACTGTATGAGCGACAAGTATAATTACCGATTGCTGTTCTGCTGGAAGTGGAGGACCCAACCTCAACCTCTGCACCGATGTCTGAAATAAAAAATAATCAGTATCTGAAGAGAGTAGCTGAAGAGATTCGCCGCGATTCCCTTTTCGTCAGCCTCTGTTGAACCATTTGCAGGTTCAACCAAGCCTACCTCGGGAACTGCACGGCGAATTGGGAACCGTGTCAGCTTCAGGCTTACCTATTTCTTCTGCCGGTGGTGAGAGTTGGCGTTCTGTAACAAATCAGATTACATGTAGCAAACAAGATTACACTGAACAAAGCGACTTGCCAATGATAAAAATTAGGAATAACCATCTTACCGATAGCAAGGGACCTCCGGCTTGTAATCCCAGAACCCGAGGGTCCTGCAACTTGGGGTTCTGTAATAAATAAATAAAATAGATTTAGCACACAAGATTACATTGAACAAACTGACTTGCCAATGATGAAAACGAGGAATAACCATCTTACCGATAGCAAGGGACCTCGGACTTGCAATCGCAGAACCTGAGGGTCCTGCAACTTGGGGTTCTGT